>CM050406.1:27693997-27783289 GCA_027580255.1 Therioaphis trifolii
TTTTAACCCAAAAATTAGTAACCTTTTTTTAAACTTTCAAAAAATGTATAATATGTATCTCATGAATATATGGTGTAAATTTTAAGTTTTTAATAACATTAATTTGCGAGTTATGAATAAATAACTAAAAACGATTTAAAGAAAAAGTCGTTTACAGCAAATTTTACCATTTTTACTCGATTTTTCAATAGTTTTTCCTCAAACCTGGAATAATAATCAAGAAAATAAAAAATGACCTCTTTAAAGTACCATCTAGATCAAATTTCTGATTTATAGAGTTTCTGGATGCAATTTTTGGAAAATTATTACATCTCGAAAAAGTGTTTAAAGAAAAAAAAATAAACATAATTGTAAAACCATACCATCCGCCGCTTCACTCAGAATCTTAAATTCAGACATTATTTTGCACCATGGGTATTTCTTGCACATTGGGAAAAAAATAGGTATGGGTTTATTGAAATTTAAAGAAATGATAAACCATTTCTTCAGCCAAACGAATTTGATAAAAGCTTTAGTGTAGAAATATGCCGTTTATATGTTTCACGATTTTTTGTTTAATGTGTTGGTTTATTTCATCAAACCAGTTTAAAATTGTTTTGTTAAAACAAAGACATTGGTTTTTACCAAAAGATTCATTACATGTTTTACTATCTGTATTCAAAGTTTCATTAAGTATAATGGAACTAGCTGAATTACACGGCTTCGCCCGAGTGTAGTTTTTGTTGTATCAAAATGAAATTCTTAAATCAACACACATTGCTGTGTTTAAAAGAAAAAAAAAAGTATTTTACTTAATAATATAAAGTACTAAATAGTAGTAGTGAATTATAAAGACAACAAAAATAATAATAATAATATTTAAAAATGATTCTATTGATTCTAATGATAATGATTCTATACTTATATTGTTATTAAAAAATGATTATGTAATTATATATAACTTTTTTATGAATATTTACAAATGATACGTAGATGCTCAATTCTAATACGATTTATGTCAAAACCTCTTGGTATACCACATTTAGAGTTTTATTTTGTAGTGCATAAACGTACAAATGGTCAGGTCTTCCAACTCTAGAAAACGCCACATACATATTGTCCGTCTGAGAAACAGTTATTTCCAAATCGTAAATTTACAAACATAATTTATACCACAAAACGTATTTTTTTATCAAACACCACTGTGTATTCAGTCGTTGAGAACGTGGATGGTTTTCAAATTTTATATAATCGTTCTATTGGAAGTGACAGAGCCTGATTAACATAGGTGCAAAGGAGCTTTTGCTCCAGGGCGGCAAATTTTTGGGGGTGGCATGTAATTTTTGTAATATAAATATTAAATATCGTGTATTTGTTTAGTTATTCAATCGCTGATCACTAAATGAATTTTTTTTAAACGGTTCAACTTATTCATAATATATTACATGAAATACATATTATACTGTTTTAAGTTTTTAACTGATTCTTAATAAGAAATTTCAGGGGGGGCAAACCACTAGTCATTTTTTTGTACACCAGACTTCCAACCATGTGTACTTCCCTGTACTTCCTTGTACTTCCCTGTACTTATATGTACTTCCCTGTATTTTCATATACTTCCCAGTACCTCCATATACTTCCCAGTACTTCCATGTACTTCCAAGTACTTCTCAATATTTTCATATACTTCCCAATACTTACATATACTAACTTAGAACTCTAAATACAATCCAATGTATATGTTCTTTAAATTTAAATATATTTTAAATTTTTTATGTTTCTACCTCGGTTAATACCCCAGTTTTTAAAATATACCTTCACAAACTTTATTTTTAATTCCTATATAGTGTACTTTTTAATACTACTTCTGACAATATCTTTACACATACCTACATATTAAAATTATATACAAAATTATTTAAGTGAATCAATGTAAGCTATGGTGTATTATCAGCATAATATAGGTACTACAATATTTGTTCAAATAACTTTTATTATTCATAAGTCATTATTGCAAACTTCATAATGTGGATTGTGGCCTGTGGGTCATGATCATAGATAATATAATATAATATTCTTATGCTATCTATGGTCACAATAGATGAAATAATGAACATAAAGTTCCAGGCTATGTTATATTATATTATATAGTAAATTTAAAATTTAAAATTCATGAAAAATCTAAGAGGTGAAATCAAATAGATACCTACTGATAATGAGATATTTTGTTATTTGTTATATGTTCATTAAATCATAAATAATCCAATAAATATTACATAATTTGATTTGAGTGAAAGAAAATTGTATGTCAAAAATATTTGATACAAATGTTACATAATATAATTTTAACATAAGAAAAAAACAGAAACAAAATAAAAAAAAAAACAAAAACAAACAATTTTAACAGCAAATATGTACCGAATAAGAAAGTAAAAAAAACACTTAGTAGTAATGATAATAATAATGGTGGAATACTTAAATTAGTGTTATTTTAATTGTTTGTAAATTAAAGATGTAAAATAAAGATGTATAACAACATTCATTTGAAAGTATAGGACTTGTTATATTTGAATGGGAAAAAGTAAATACTGACCCGATGTATTTACATCAAGGTCAGATGTCTTCGAAGAAGTACTTGGTAAATCAGCTGAAATAGTTTTTTAGTATAACCTAATGTAACAAATACTGTTATAAATAATCCGTAAAGTAAATATATCTAACTCTAGAAATGTCAATGTAATGAGTTAATTACATTAAAATTTGTCAAAATTATAAGTGTGACTTCTAGTTTTGGTCACTTCTAAAATATATAAAAATAATTGATTAATTATATTATATACTGGCTGATATGAAATTAGTAAATTAAAAATATGACTCTGAAAGTGTATAACTGTTCATTTAAGATACAGCTCAGTCAGTCTATTTTAATTCAGCAGCGGGTATATTCGTATTTCATTTTGCCTACTCTAACCTAACCAGGGTTTTCTCAAGACAGCTGTGGGCTGATGGTACCTTATCACTCTCCTTAAATATATCTGTATGTATTTATTTCTGAATTTGTTTAATATTTTTTGTGAGTATTTCCATACATACTTCTACGTGCTTCCTTGTAATTTCAAATTTTTCCATGTAATTCCTTGTACTTCTCTGTACTACCATGTACTTCCTTGTACTTCCATGTACTTCCTAGTACTTCCTTCTACTTCCATGTACTTCCATGTACTTCCTTGTACTTCCACGTACTTTCTAATATTTGTACACCTATATACTTCCACTCGTGGTTTACCCCCCTGAAATTTCCTATCAAATACATATTGCTCCAGGGCAACTCTGACCCTTAATCCGGCTCTGGGAAATGATGCTATTGGGCATTGGCTATGTGTGTATTATCGTAATGAAACTAAGTGCGCATAAAGTGTACGTGTTTCCAATAGAACCATTATATAAAATTTGAAAACCGTCCACGTTCTCAACGGCTACATAAGTGATGTTTGATAAAACAATACGTTTTGTGGAATAAATGATGTTTGTAATTTTGCGATGTCTAAAAATGCATTAATAACATTGTCGTTTAAATACAAATTATGTATTTCTAAGGCAGTACTCATAATGTTGCAAAGTAAATGACAATACTCTTAAATTGTAGTTAAATAATTTAGGGAAACACAACACAAACGTGCAATGTTCACTGATCACAATCGCAGTACACTGATGAACCGACAATCGGCGCGCGTTCGGCGTCTGATGGATCGTAACACGTTTAACCTTTTCACTGCTGAGCATTAAAATAGCTAACAACCTCTCTGTGCTGCAGATTTTTAAAACATTTTTTAAACTTAAACTGATAGATGTGTGCATGTAGAAAATGAGATAGTTAATTTAAAAAAAATTGAATCATAACTTACTGAGTTACACCTCAATGTGTATTTGTCGGCCATGAGTTACTAAACTTGGGCAAAGCGGTAACATTCATAATTTAATATATTGTATATTTGTATGGTTTTGTTACCAAATAGATTTTGTTATATGGAAAACTATAGATAATGTAAACGAATAATTGTAGGTACTATACATAAAAATGTAAAATTAAACGCGTTAAAATACACGGATTTAATAATAATTTCCAAAGATACATGGTTTGAGAACCACTAAGAGGTTGGAAATATATAATACTTAATATTTCTTTGGATATTGTTGATATTACAAAATATCTGGAAACACCGTTGAATTCAGGAGCATGTGTATATAATATCCCAACTGATAACAATTTTACCGGTATTTCTTTATATTTTATATATTTTGATCTCCCGCATATATGCGGGCATAGCACACGCAACACGTTAAAATTTATTTTTGCCGATTTCAACCCTTTAAAATCAAAATTTTGAAAATCGGGTGACGTGGTGACACTCACGAAGGTATTTGGAACAACTTTGTTTGAAAAAATTGGGAAAAAGTTAAATAGCGTCGTCACAAAATTGGTACATAAAAAAGGCCTGTTCTTTTATATATATAGGGATGAAATGGACCAATTATTTTTTATTAACATTCAAAGTTGAAACTTGACACACAAACAGTCGATTCCGTAAAAATCGTATAAGAATTTAGTTAAACCTCAAATTCGAACAAAAAATATTCCTGAACTTTATTGAGATTTTTTCGGTATCGTTAGTGAAGTATATGGGTATGGTCATATTAAATTTTCAGGACTTTTTGTCAAATATTAAAAATTTTGTTAGGGACAAATTCACAAACTTTAAAAAGGAGGTATTTTTAAAGTTCTATGCTTAGCCCAAAAATTGTCAATATTTTTTTTTTTTTTTTTGAAACATTTGTTAAGTAGTAACAACACGTCATTAATATATGATGAGAATTTCAAGTTTCTTGCAACATTACTTTTGGAGTTATGAATAAATAGCTGAAATAAATTTAGTGAAAGTGTTGTTTACACCAAAATTTGCTGTTTTTACTCAGCTATTCGGTATATTTTCTTCAGGCATACAAAATATATCAAGAAGAGACGATTTTCGATCTATAATGTTACTGGATGACATTTTTGAATAAAGTTAAGGGTACCAAAAAGTGTCCAGAATAGACAAAAAAAATATAAATAATTTTATAAAACCAATAGTTCCTTCACATCACTCAGAATCCAAATCGGATTTTTATTATTGTTATTCCATAGTATTATAGTATATATTATTATATTGCCAGAAAGTGGAATCGAAGATAATATAGTTAACAAGAAAATATGAATTGCTACTGATTGATGATTTTGAATTGTGATCGTTTAATACAGAAACTTGCATTATTTTAGTGACATATTTTATTTGAAAAATTGATTTATTTTATCTGTAAATTATTTATGAATAATGATTAAAACATGAATACATATGCAATAAACATTTAGATTAAATATGTTATAAAAAGGGTGCAACTGTAATTAAATAATGATTTCCATTTCATTTTTCTGTAATGTAATAAGAATTATGGTATAATAATAAATATTTTATTATTGTATAGAATAATAATAATAATTATTATTATTATTATTTTAATTTTGTCTCTTTTTTGAAATATTACTGGAAAAAAATAAATATAATTCGGACTTTGCCTAATAGAATTAGCCAATGATTGGCGCATATCGTAGGGAATGGATATTTTTACGAATTTATCAGTTACTGGGCGTATTAAGTCCGTAACCTACACTCAAGTCGTAACCAAGAATATTTTTCAAAAAACATAATTAGTTCAAAACAGTAACTATCAATATTATGATTGATAAGTTGGAAAACATTTTACAAACATTACTTTTAATGAATTAAACAAAATTAAGCAAATGAAGTAAAAAAAAAAAATTTAACGTGTTTGAATAAAGGATAAATGTAGTGGCGTCGTCAAAATTATTGTATATTTGAACTTTTTAATTGAGTATAATCGAGTCTAGAACTAGAGTTATGGAATACATAATTTTGTATTTTACATTTCACAGATGCCACTATTGCAGACACATTCTGCCGGTAGCTGATATACATTTTAACCAAGGAGTAAGTATGTATTTTCAAAAATTAAATTAGCTATTCTAGATTTTGAGTGAAGCAAAAGATCTATTGGGTTTAAAATAATATTTTTTTCGTTTATGACCGTTTTTCGAGTATAATAATTCATCCAACAATTAAGTTCAGTCCCTCTATAGATCAGAAATATTATCTAAATGGTACTTAAAATTCATTTTTCTTTATTTAAAAATGTGTTTTCAGTATTTATAAAAACTACTGTAAAATTGGTAAAATGTGCCGTTAACGAGAATTTCACAAAATAGACTCAAGTTATTTAGATTTAACTCCAAAATTAATAAAGTTAGACAACTAATTTAATTTTTCAAAAAATACCAAAAATATTCTTGGCTCTTAGAAAAATCCAGGAAAAGTTAGAAAAATGTTTGGTAATAATTGGACTAAATATAAAGCTTTGAAAATGCCTTGATAGTCGGTTATTGTACGTTTTTATCTAACTATTTTAATTCCTAATATTGAGACCGAAATGTAACACGATCTCATATTTTACTCACAATACTTAAAAATGATTGAAAATCATTAATTAAGTTTATTTTATAAGCATTATGTTGGAATTTTTATGTAACTGACTATTTTTTACATCAATTTTCAACTTGAAAAAAACCTGGTTTCATAAAATGGATAAATCATTATTTTCAGAAAATGATTATTAGCGAAACTCACAACTCACTCTGTAATGATTTCTGTCAACTAGTTAAGTTTTTAAAAAAATGAAAACTTCACAATAAGAAATTGATGCAATTTTCAAGTTTTAAGCTAAAATCTAACGGAATAATACCAAGAAAAATCCATGTCAATTTAATTAAATCTACCCGCAAAAATGCTCAATTTCACCGTATTTTGACACTTCTACCTTATGTAAATAAAATGGATTCAACCGATTAATATGAAAACGTAAATATTACTAAAGCTATACTTATAAAGAAGCTTACATAAAAATTTCAAATCGTATAACCAAAAACTACACGTTTTATGAAATTAAAAAAGAAAAAAATTATAATTTTAAACGCATCTGAAAAATAACTTATTGATCTTTATGGAACTCTTTATGGAACTCGAACTATTGATAGGAATATATGTGATAAATCTATTGGCGAAAAAAATTTTCACCCAATGAAGAATTCTAAATTGTTTAAGTTTTTCATTGAAAAACATCACTGATTTACGTTTAATTAATAACTTTTGTCAAAATTCCAACTTTAAATGCGTTTATAAAAAGAAATCCTGATTAATGAATTTTTTAATTTGTTTAATACTGTTAATTAAGAATATGAGTAAGACGATATTAAATTTCAGGTTTTAGTATCGAAGATTTTAAATTTCATGACATGGAAACTTCTGAAAAAACTTAAAGTTTTCTATAATTTAAAAGTATCAAATATAAATGAAAATTTTAAAATGTTTATGAAACTTTTGCCAGTCTGTATAAGAGTCATATTGATATTTGGTGAATAATTCAAGTATCTAGCATCATTATTTTTAGATTAATGGCTAAATATTAAAAATTAATTTTATGGAAATCTTGTCTATACTAAATTTTACAAAATATTTTACATAATTTTTAGGTAGTTTTTCCAAACGCTTGAAAAACTATTATAAAATATAAATAAAGAAAAATGACCTTTTTTAAGTACCAGCTATATAAAATTTCTGATCTATAGAAATGCTAGATACAACTTTTGGAGCATAATTACTGCCCAAAAACGTGATAACATATATATATATATATATATATATATATATATATATATATATAATATATATGGAAAAAACCATAATTGTAAAACCAATACATTTTTTGTTTCACTCAGACATAAAAATATATTAAGAAAGGTTGGTTAGAGTTTGGTTAGAGAACATTTCTATTTAGCATTCAAAATTTAAAAAAAGGTTTTTATTAAAAAAACTTGCCAAAAATTTGATAAAAAAGGTAAAATTTGTAAATGGCGTGCATTAACTTGGCAGAGGCTTTGCTGAGAACAGTTAAAATAAGAAATTGATTAATTGTTTTTTTTTAAATCCGATGCACCAGCATATTGTCTGAGAACTGAAGGACTGAATGACAACCATTTACCACCACTATCCTACCAGATTTTTTCCGTTAAATTCACGTATCGGAGAGAATGATCTTCAAAATTTTTCCATAATATGATTGGAGAAACGAAAGAATGTGTTTTCGGTTATTAATTTATAACTATTGAAATTGGAATTTTTTAAAGATCAATGTTTATTCATACATTTCTAGTTTTAACAATGAATTTTGTGAATAGCCAAATTATTATATTTTAATATTTATTAAATTAAACTATTAATATAATAATATTTACGCAACTACATTCCAACATCAATTTTCAATTAATATTGGAGCTAAAATGATAGGCGATTGGACCAATTGTTTTAAGAATAGGTATATTTAGGTATTGGAGTATACTCTTCCACTGTAGCTTTATCATTTCTATTACAAAATCCGTAGACAAAATGCATATAAAAAATGTGACCAAATAGCAATTCAAGTAATCTTGGCATTTGAATCAATTTAACTTAATAGTATAATAGGTAAACAAAAACTAATTACGGGTAACTGAAATATAACAAACACACAATGCGATCAACTAACAAAATAATGAATAGTTACGTTTAACAGCGCATTACTTGAGAATGATGGACGAAACTAAAACAAAACATTTAGGGTATCTAGGTGTTATTCACTAGAATAATAAAATACAAAAAAAAACTTTAGGAAATAGGGTATTATTTAATTTTATTCGTAATTTACTTTTGAAAATGCTAATTTTTGACAAAAAAAAAAATAAAAAATTCATTTAAAATTGTAATAAACTAATTTGTACATTTCTGGTTTAATTACCTATGTTACGTAGTTTGATAGCACAATAAATGAGCTTTAAAATAAAGAAAGTTATTACTAAAAAAAGTTGAATAGTTTTGAAGATACATACAAAATGCGTGGTAGGTTCGACTTTGATAAAGAAAAAATTTAATCACCCATAACTTCAAAAATAATTAAGTTAGACCCCCCCCCCTCCCTTTAAAGGTGGTTTCTTTATAACTTTTGACATACTTTCATATGATGCCGGCTGGTAACTTTCATCCCGGACACAATATATACATATATTTATTTATGTGTGTATGTGTCAGGCACGTAGCTAGAATACAGGCAATTAAAACTGGTAAAGCAGCGGGATTCGACGAAGTATACCCAGAATTCCTAAAGAACTGTGGACCTAAGACTCGCCATTGGCTAGCAACGTTCTTTACAAATATATTAAGGTCTGGGAGGTTTCCTAAGCAATTCAAGAAGACAAAAATCCTTGCTATTTTAAAACCGGGGAAACCAGACAATGACATCAAAAGCTATCGGCCGATTTCCCTACTGAGTGTTAATTACAAGATCTTTGAAAGACTTATTTACAACCGTATCGCAGAAACTGTAAATACAACTATTCCAATAGAACAGACCGGATTCAGACCACATAGGAATTGCTGCGACCAAGTTCTGTCTCTGACCGCAAACATCGAAGACGGCTTTGAGAAAGGTCTAAAATCGGCTGCAGTCTTCATTGACCTCACAGCAGCATATGACACGGTATGGCGCGATGGGCTTATCACTAAACTCCTACGGATTATACCATGCAAAACAATACCTAAGTGGTATCATAAATAATATGTTGAGCAATAGACTTATCACAGTAGTTATAGGTGATAGAAAAAGTAAACAAAAAACCCTAAATAACGGGCTGCCACAAGGCTCTGTTTTAGTTCCCCTACTATTTAACTTATACACTAGTGATCTACCCAATACCAAGTCAAATAAATTTATTTACGCAGACGATATCACCCTCTTGTGCCAAGAAAAGACATATGAACTCTGCAAAAAACACCTCACGGAAGACCTGAGTGAAATAAATAAGTACTGTAACAACTGGAGGCTCACACCAAACCCAACTAAAACTGAGGTCACACTGTTCCATCTCAACAACAGAAAGGCTATACAGGAAATAAAGGTAATCTTTAACAAGCAACAAGTAAGAAATAATCCTAACCCAACATATTTAGGAATAACACTGGACAGAACATTGTCATACAGAGAACATCTAACCAAGGTGGCAGCAAAGATTAAAACTCGAAACAATTTAATAAATAAGCTGGCCCAAACTACCTGGGGCTCAGATGCTAACACGATTAGAATATCCGCACTTGCCCTCACCTACTCGGTAGCCGAGTACTGTGCACCTGTATGGCTTAACAGCTCACATACAAACAAAATAGACACCCAGCTTAATTCAATAATGAGGACAATATCCGGAACAATTAAGTCAACACCAGTCTCCTGGCTATCGGTACTGAGCAACATAGCGCCGCCACACCTTCGAAGATACAGTTCCTTAGTCCGAGAATATAAAAATCATGATTCAAATAAAAGCTTACCTATACACAGATACATAAATAATAATCCCAAACAAAGGTTAAAATCCCGTAAACCTCCACGGAAGCTGGCACAGCAATTAAGTAAGGAAAACTATAATCTTAACTCTAAATGGACGGATGAATGGAGACTAGATAACCCTGACAAATTTAGTATCATTGAACAACCTACGGAAAGGCCCCCGGGGTTCCAACTACCTCGAAAAGAATGGGTGACCTTAAATAGACTTAGGACTGGCCACGGAAAAACGGGAAATATGCTACATAAATGGGGACTTAAGGATACACCACAATGCGACTGCGGACACGATAATCAGACAACCAATCACATCGTGGAAGAATGTCCTGTACGCAACTTACCAGGCGGAATGAAACACCTCCACAAGGTCACAGCAGCAGCAACAGAATGGCTGACCAAGTCTAAGACCACACAAATAATTTACCGACCCACCATCCGGTTGCTATTATATATATTTTTATACTATCTTATATTTAACTAACTAACTACTACTTCTACTGTTTTATGTTTCCCTATCAAAATTCTATATCCATATTTTATACTTCTTATTGTGATATTTATTGTTGTTGCTATAGTATTAACTAATTTTTAATAAGTGTTAGCGTTGGATTAAACCATACGAGAATAATAATAACGTAGCTAGAATTACACCATTGGGGTGGCCCAATTATGGCCATCGTTTTTCTTGGGTGGCCAACATTTACTCACAACCCCCCCCCCCATCTGAAAATAATCCAACAAAAAGTAAGTGTATACTAAATACACTTTTATTTTTAGTTACCAATATCGATAGTCATTAATCATTATGTGTCTTAATTCGATGAATTTGGCTGTCTGCGAGTGTCTACGATCTGTTTATATTCATATCAGTTATTATGAATTTAGAATGTTTTGATATGTAATAATGTAATCTACGTAATAACAAATATCAGACAAACATTTTCCAATCATAAATGGAATGGATTGGATGGTTCGACATTATTTTTATATTGACTCAGTTAAAATTTGAACACATCAAAAATACAGGTGGGGTGGCCAGTGAGGTGGCCAATAAATATTTTTGGGTGGCCGGGGTTTGAACACCCCCCCCAGGCACGCCCCTGGTTATATGTACCTAACCATGTTTTTGGGTAGAAAAATATTAAAAACGTTATAAAAACTTTAATTTACTTCCTCATAAGATCAGAAATGTAATTTTTTTGAAATTTGATGCTGTATAGTTGTATATTCAAGTCATTTTTTTGAACTTCGTAATAGTTTTTCTGAGTAAGAGAAAAATCATCAAAAAATTAATATACATTAGTCAAATATGTCTTAAAGTACTTAGATTTTCACGAAATCCATTTAAGTTATTTTGTCGTATTCGTGTAAGGCATTATCGGGGGTGCATAGGAGTGCAATTTTGATACTTTAAAGTCAACATGTTGAATGATTATCGTTTGTTTGGTGCCTTTGTAATTTTTATAGTAATATATAGAACATAAAATTAACGACAATATGTCATACATATTACAACTTACAAGGAACATATCATTTGCCATAGACAAATAATTATAAAGTACCTATATGTTTATATATATTATATGTTTTATAATAGACTTCTATTATAGCCTATAGGTTTGGCTTTTTAAGTTAGTTAAAAAAAAAAATCAAATCGCTTTTCAAAAATACTTTTACATGGTTTTAGCTACAGTGCTCCAATAATCTTTGTCCTGGACTTCACAATCCTTTACGTTTGACTTCTTAAGATCTAGTTGTATTCCATCAACTCACCGTTTTTTGGGCCTCCTTTGTATCTTTTTCCCTCCAGTACTGCCCTCATTAAGTGTATTTCTTCCTTTCACGAGGCTTGTCGCGGCCACTGGAGTCATTATACTCTTTCAAAAAACATATAGGCACTTTGGTATTTTTCATGTTTTTGCATTTATCTTCTACAATCTACACCAAAGATAGAACCCATAATCAAACTAATATTCTTTACGTATTGAACATGTGTCCAATGGTATCTGGTTCTCAAAAAGACAAAAAATACCTCTTCATTTTTTGTTCTACATAGTATACCCTGAAATCTGAACGGCAATGTTCGCATCCATACGTTAGTGCAGATCTCATAATAGCCATATTTAGACGGAAGTATTTCTGTTTCTCTCGGATATATTTTTTTATACGTATTAAATATTTAAATAGTGTGAAGTATGTTTTTTGTTTTTGTTCTGAGAAGTGGTTCATTACGATTCGTACTTGTTAAGTTCTATTCTCTAATTGATGGAACTTATTTAGTTTGTTAGACGTCTATTTTAAATGGCTACAAATGATTAGCTAAAAATGATGATATGCAATTAGAATTCGGCGGTCGGACTTGCTTCAGAAGTTATAAATAAAAATAATGATTTGATGTTTAGATGTTTTGATGTTTAGCAGTTTTATAAGTTTTCTACCGCTCATAGCATGGAGTATTGACCAAAAGATACCAAATTATATCAATAAATCGCCCGAATAACGCGTTCTTTTTATTGCTTTCTTTTGAATAGGTAGGTAGGTACTTAATTTTTTCGAATACTTTATGTTTGAAGATATATTAAAATTTGGAACGAGTTATGTCAATATCAGGTTCAGTTTTAGACTTTTAGTCCGTGAACCCATTCTCTACGTCTGCCGGAGCTTATGGATACCTACCGGCTACCGAGTATAGCACAAGCACTCAGTTAAAACATGTATGTAGTGCAAAGCACTCCATGAATTTAAATAAGAAATATATATTTGTATGTACAAAATATAAATACATTGAACTATTACATATCTATCTAAAATGCTTGATTATTTAACATAGGTGTTTAATATACCAAAAATACCTATGATATCATTGTAAAATACAGCAAAGTATTTAAAATGTAGGTATATTATGTAAAATATAATTAGGTATTATTAATAAATAAAAATTTAGTATCAACATTAATTCATCAATGAAGATACAATTAAGACTGAATAATGTAGCAATATTACATGTAGGTAGGTACCTACATTGAAATATAAGACACTTTACTTATAGGTAGGTACCTAGAAAAATGGCTGACCAGTTTATATACATTACGCAAAACACTTGTTCCATAGGTAAGTGAATACATTTTTTGAAATATTGTACATTACTCATTAAATAATAATTTAATGTTTACTATTCCTAATGATTTGTTTTTTTGTTTTTAGTAAAACGTTTTTATTACCTACATATTTAGGTAGATACCTATTCCAAGTTTATCTATAGGTAATTATCAAACATCAAATTTTTAAAATTATAAAATTAAGTCTCATTGAAAATCAGTTTTAGTTCAAGTTTATAACTTTTAATTTATAATTTTGAGCACCTCATAAAATTTTGAGAACGCAGTGCCTATGGCCCCAAGGCTTCAGATCGCAAGACTTGAGGTCTTACATCCCCTTTGATTTGAGGTTTTCAAAACCTCTCACAATAAAGGCATGGTCTTTGAACCCCCTTAATGTTTTAATACCCAGCCTGAGGCAAGAGGAACCCTTAGGAGTTGGGGGAGAGAACCTGTCTGTGAAACCATGATACCGCTACAAGTAGGATAATGGTTGTAGTGTTTACCTAAAACCATACTTTGCGAAATTTGACTAAATGCAGTAGGTAGCTTGCTAGCGTGAAACTGGCCTCTCGCTGAATGGATGCTTGGTGCGAGGGTTGACTAAAATAAAATCATATCAAAATTATGGACCTATCCACTTAACCAGTAATTACACTATAGCAGCTGCAGCTGATGCATGCTTTTAATCCCTATACAACTCAAAATCAGTTGGTAAACTTTAAAACTTCATAACTTCCAAGTCAGCCTAAATGCAAATCTGATTGCATTGTATACATTTTTAGAAAAATACATAAATTAAAAAAAAAAAAACAATTTACTAAAAAAAGTTTGTCTAGTTAAATTATGTTTAAAATCAATTAATATTCTCAGCAATTGTTCCGCTTATTGTAGATATTTTAAGTGTAAGTTATTCTTAAACCCATAGTTCTATACATCTGCTGTAAACTGTTGGTATATTTTAACTTGCTTGTTTCTATAATTATCTATAAAACTTTTGTTTTTCCTTATTTATTACAAGACCACTTCTTTTAATTTCATGTAAGAAAGTTTTTGTATTTTGTACCGATGTAGTTTAATTATTTCTTCCAACCAAATTCAGGTCTTCCGCAAATCCTAATACATCAAACTAGACTTTACCAACATCAAATCCAAAGCTAAAAGCTGTTATTTTTCTCTATATCTATATGTATTATGTACCTATCTCTTTTTCTAATGCTGAATTAAAATATATTAATAATGGTTACTGCATATCACCCTATCTTACACCAATAATCAATTCCAACTCATTCATTGTGGTATAGTCCTCCCACTCTAATTTGATACATAGTAGTATTCATAAAATTAATTGTAATTGTAATGTTTTTTAAGTAGGTCCAGAGAAATATTCTTATAAATACATTATTACCAATACAATTATTTTGTTCTGAAGGAAATTTACAGGCCTTAAATAATTTTAGTTTATTATACTTATTGTTATTATGTATACCATGTATAAGTAATACTTATAAAAGGTTATTTATTATATAGGCTTAAAAAGCCCTTAGGAATAAATTATTCAATGTATCCTAAAAACAAATGTAAAATATTTTTAGCAAACAAAAAATTACCCAATTTCTAAAAATACATCTTTTTGTAGAAAACAGGAAAATAAAACTTTCAATTGCCTCATCAAAAAAATTAATATAGTTTTGCATGAAAATTTCAATAATGTCAAGTGTAAAAAAAATAAGCAAAGGTTGTTGAATAATAATAATAATAAAATTATATATATATACATTTATTTGGTATACTTAATTATTTGATACTTATATCAATGTTGACCAGGATTTGAATTAACTAGGTCTGAACGATAAAAAATTATTTTTTGAAAATTAATAATAAAAAAAAAACAAATTATTTCTATTACAAAAAAAATTAAGGTAAAATATGCATCTACATAATTATAACTATATAATTTATACACCTATATCACATTATGTTTAACAAATAGCAGTGGCTAATTATTTTTTATTGCACTAATATAATTCTTTAGATTATATTGACTAATCAAAAAGTATCTGTACTGCACAAAGTTTGAGCAACTCAATTAAAAATAATTTTTGATGAAAATTGAAAGACAAAAAAAAATAATAACAAATTTTACAACTATTTAAAATAAATAGTATATAAATTGGTATATTAAAGGTTGCAATAATACTGCATAGAGTTTAAAAAAAGATAATTAACTAGTAATGAGATAATCAAAGCAAATAGCAAATAAATGGACAAGGACAATGTAGGCAGTTAATAAAATGTGGTTTATAAGGTAGTTAATAAAAAAAACCATTTGTTTCAAAGAATGGCTGTAAAAAATTAAAATTATAAATATTTTATTACATTGGGTATATAAATATTAGATAAAATTAAGCTTCACATTTAATGTTGCTTATGTACTATCTAAAATATTGCACTCAAAAAACAAAGATGAAAATGTTCAAATAAGATGTAGCTCTATTGATTATATAATAAATAGATGAGCCACATCATAGGAGCATCTAGCGGTCAATTGACTGATTTCAATTGATAGCATTATTAGAAGCACCCTAATATATTCAAAACCGGTGTCAGATATTGATTCTACTGGTTTAAAACAATTGATTGGTTGTCACATATTCTTACCTAGTCAGTGGCTCAAATGTTTTATATAATCAATGATAATACTGTCATTAATAAAATCTATTAATTTAACATTAAAAAAACAAATAAATAAAATACTGAAGGCAATCATTTAATAACTAAACTCTCCAATAAAAAATTAAATAGAATGATATTCTACTTAATTAAGTTAAATAATTTAAATACTTATCAACATTAATTTAAAATATATAAAATAAAATAAAAAATAAAAATGAATAGAAAAAACAAAATAAAATCAATATCACAATATTTTTTGTCAATCTTGAACCATAAGATTTTTACTACTAACAAATATTACTTACTATATAGTTGTACATAATACATACAAAGTATTATAGAACTATTAATGGAATGTAAATGCATACAAATAATGAATGACTAATAGTTTAAAAATAATGGATATTAAAATGACCAGTAATACTATATTAGTGATTTAACACTGCTTTAAATTAAATGTTAATGTCAAGTTAAAAATAATAAAACCATTTTTTATATTTAAGTAACAAAAGTCAAATAAAATGAAACTAATATAATATCCAATAAGGTTAAGAATTCAGTAAATGTCATTGTTTCAGAGATGTTAGTCAGTAGTAGGTACTCAATAATTAGTTTTAAAGTACAACATAGTATACGTAAATTTTTTAAAAGAAAAGTTATAGAGTAAAAAATAAATAAAGCAAATTGAATAAATTATCATGATAAATAAAAAAAATAAAAATGCCTACATGTTCTATATATAAATTACTATTTTCAAATTTAATCATCTAAAATACTGGTATTTTTTTAAATTATATTTTATTCCTTACAATATACCCAGGGATTTGTTTAGTTTGTTTAATAATACAATTTCAATATGAAATAAACATTTTAAAAGCTTATAACTATGTTTTTATGTTCTAAGCTTTAAACACTAAACTATTTAAAGCTTTATGAACAAATAATACTGTAAAATTTGTTAGTTAGTTTAAAAAGTGTTTTTGTGTCCACAATATATGTTACAGTTTTTGAATATCTTGTAGTGTCTCATGAAATTGGTTGATTTTGTGATAATTTGTCTTGTTGTTGTAGACATACTCAAGAGTTTCTATTATGGTTTAGTGGGTTTAATAAATTGTTTGTTTTTGTTTTGATATTTACTGTCCTGAAATCATAAATGAAACAAATATGGGTCTTGAAAACTTATAGTTTTAGTTATAGTAGTGATACATACATATATATATATATATGTATTAATACAGTTAAGTACATAATTAGTATAATGTTGGTTAAGACTCATAAGTGTAGAGTTTATCATTTGACACTTCTAAGATATAAATATATTATTTATTAGTGATGCACCATGATAGTGATGCTTAAATTTGATATCAATATTAATTATTGTCCTGATATTGATGTTACTAAATCATCAAAAGTACATAAATATCAATATCAAATTGTTAGATTAAAAAAATTTTTATTTAACTTGGTGTTTACAAAAATTGAACAGTAAACGCATACATGGTATATATTAAAATTTAAAGAAGTACATACACATTATTTACAAATTATTTAAAATTGATCACAAGTCTTTATTATATGAGATCAAAATTAGTTTATTAAAACATAAGGAAATACAAAACAACCAAATAAAATTAATTTCAGAATTCCTTATTTTTCTAAAAACACACTATATATTAGACATTGTCTTCTATAATTTAATTACATTATGTTTTACACATTCTTTTTCTTCAAATATGCAAAAATTTAAGGTCAGATTTATAATATTGTAGTACTATAATTGTCTAGTAAAAATCACCAAATCAATTTTATTCATTCTTACAGTAAATATGCTAGATTACATCAAAATAAAATGAATTTTCAATCATAAATGTACATTTTAAATTACTTTTTTCTATAGTATTATTTATAAAAATGTAAAATCCATGGTCACTTACAAAATAGATTTTAGGATTAAAAATATTAATATATTATTATTTTGAGCCTCCAATTTATGTCAGTTGAAAATAAAAATTATTAGTATTGAGTACGCATCAGAACCATACTTTGAAAATCATTTAATATTTTTTTTAAATATGAAATTTATATTTAAGTTGAAAAGTAATTTTATGTGCCAAATGACAATACTTTAAATTCAATTGAAATAATAGTATACTTTGTTTTTTATTACTTCTCAATATTATACTATACAATATCATTATTTAAAACAGTGTGATACAACCTATGGCTCGTAGAGCCTTTTTTTCAGTTTTTGAATATATATATTTTTTAACTATATTTTATTATTTAAAATGTAAATAAATATACAGTAAAACTTGCTTACAACACTGTTTTTCATCGGTCCCTACACATATTTTATACTAATTTATGTAAAAATCATCAGTTAAGACGCTTGATTTTTCTTAATCTAATTGGATAAGAACCTCTTAGAACCTCTTTTGTTCAGCAGATGAGGACACATTTTAGTAATTGTGAGATATTATTTACTTGTTTACATGTACTTATCATATTTATCATTTAATATGATTGAGTACTCTTATTTTATTGTATTATAAGGTTTGGTATAGTGTAAATCGTAGGCACGTGTACAGTGTACACGATACATACAATTATTAAGTGTGTAAAGTGTATAAATACTATTTATACATAATACGGTAATAATATTTCTAACACTTTAAAAAAATTCTTTATATTTCAATATTATTTTTACTATTACATAAAACATTAAAATCAATATTTTAACTATGTACCAAATTGTTTTTAAATGTCCAGGTAAGATGCTTTCCTGCTTAAGGCGTTCAACAGAGTTCATCCCTAGACAAGTATCTTAAACGAGTTTTACTGTGTTTTATATAACTTATGAGAATTTTAATGAAATTATTTTGTTTATTAAAAATTTTTGTTTAGTGGCACTTAGTATAGGTTGTTATCATGTATTATTGTAGTTGCGATGTTATAATAATGAAGCAAGTTTTCTCAAGCATTTTCATAACTAAGAGTATTCTATCAATGTATTAACGTTATAAGAATTAATATAATTTATTAATCAGTTTAGTGTCAATAATTGTCTTGTCTGAAGGTTGAATATTTGTATTATTTTTATATGTATTTTATTTGTTTATTAGCCCAATATTAAATATGCACCCACGAACTACAAAAGGTTGAATCACACTGATTTAAAAAATACTTTGAAAAAACAGGCAATAATTTTTATAATTACTAAAATGTATAAATAATTATCATGTGCATTATATCATACAAATATATGGCAGTGGATAAAATTAGGCATGATTAAAAATAATTGTGGTATGAATATATTTTACTCAGAACTAAATAGATAAGCATAAAGGTTCATTTACATATAAACGTGAGTATGCACAAGTGAATAAGTTGATCAAAATCATAAATAATAAGATAAGTTGTTTAATTTAAAATTTTCACTCATAAGCTTATAAAACATTTCACATGCCAACACCAGCTGTTTAAAACCAGTGAAGCAAATTATGACTAATGCTAATGTAGAACTAACGTGGCTTTTTAATATCTATGTTTAGTTTTTTCTAGTGATAAATAAGTTTATTTTAACTTTTTGTTTATTGTATAAGAATTTAACTATGTCAAAAAAGTTAAGTTTGTGCCTCTAATAAAATGAATAAATAAAAATACAAGCCATCTATTGTTTAGCAAGTCTGATTAAGTACTAGTAATGCCATTTGCATTTGCATAAGCATTTGTAAACTAAATACTTGTATGAATTTTGATTCATCTAGGCTTATTCAAACTTGTGTTTATGGCCAAATGCATCTTAACGCATGCTGATTTCTTCCTTTCTTAACCAAATTAATTTAATATTTAAATCAAAACTTAGATTAATATTTTTGAAAAAGTACAAATTAAAAATCACTATTAATATACTACTAAATAGCGGATTTGAACAATTTTAGTAGTTTTTAGTCTTTAAGATTATTCAGTATATACAGATAATTTTTTTTAAATTCTACTTCGATGTTAATATAAATAATCAAATGAATTTACTTACTTCTTATATTTACATGGTATCAGGTTTCATACGTTTACGATTTGGTTCTCTGGGTTCAGCTTCCATAACTTTTAGACGACTGTTGTATACTTTGTGATCATTTAAACACTAAAAATATCATAACTCATTATGAAAAAAAAAAACATTATATATAATACTTATTTTAAAATGTTTATGCAAATATTACATTAATAGCTCTTGTTGCACTTTCTAAACTATCATAAGTAACATAGCCATAATTTTTGCCATCTATGACATTAATGTTTCTTAAGCCTTTAAACATTTTAAAAGTGTCTTCTAATAGACGTGTAGGAGGAATAACTGGTTTGCATACAAAAAATAACCTACAAATAAATGCCTTGATTAGTCATAAAGAAAAGTTACTTTACAATTATTTATTATACCTGAATAAATTATCTGTTGATGGCAAAAGAACTTTTTCATTTCCTCTCTTAGGTGCCAGTGGTAAACTATAATCATCTGACAAAACTAAAGAGGCTAAATGTTGAAAATTATTAAACATAAATTTTAAAATAAACTAGAGTCATTACCAGTTGTTATACTACTACTAGCATTCTTTATTACAGCTAGGGCTTTAGTCACAGTACTAGAAAGGACTTCTATATCTTTTGATATTTTAGTTGCTACCAATGGGTCAACAGCTGATGTGATAGATCTATAAAAACATTTTATAACCGTCAAATAGAACATTGAAATAAAATATAATCATGTAACTTTTAATAATTTATGTTTAGTCTTACAAAGAAGTACTACTAAATTCCAGTAGTATTGGATGACCAGGAGGATATTCAAATCCATTGATCCTATTTACAGCATGTTCTGCAGCAGCAGTTGTGTTATAAACAACTTGAAATACTTTTTTTTCATATACTTGCTGCTTTAAAATAAAGTAATAGTATAATATATATTTTGCTAAATAAACAGGTACTAAATTATTATGTTACTCAAATTACATTTATAATTGTAAATCGGCCAACATAAGTTTTTAAGTAATAATAGTCTTACATTTTTAACTCATTTTCAAATAAAAATTTTATTTTAGGATTTTTTTTATATCTTTACAAACCTTAAATCATAACAGGCATTTAAAATATAGTTTAAAAATTCCATTTATTTTGATTGATTAAAAATTCAACACCTTTAATATACTAAATTAATTTTCAATAAAAAATGAGTACCTAATAATTGATAAGAAATTAAATTATAAATACATGACATTACTAATATACTTAACATACACAATATAAGTGTAAGAAAATTAATATATATGTATATATATATACATTACTTGTCTTGGTAATTCCTTAACTACTTCCAATTCAGGAGCTATATTCACAATTTTAAAAAGTTCATTATAAGTAACAATTGGAGATGTATAAGCAGTTAACACACACGATTCATCACGTCGTGGAAGGGAAGATGGTGCAAGTAGAGCATAATTACTTGTTGGATCTAAAATATGATTTTTTTTTCAATAATATAACAAATAAAAGTTAAACTTAGCCATATTAAGTATTTAAATAATAATAACATTGATTTATAAAGTATAATATTTGACCCAAATAATCAATAAATATTAAATAATAAAAATTATTGTAATTTAATACAAATTTTTATTTTTTTATTTATAACTATTCATAAAATTGTTTCAAATAATATGGTTACTTTTAGAATCAATGTGTCTGGGATAAGATGGAGGATATACAGATGGACCATCATCATGTTTTGGTTTAGCGAACACAGCTTTATAATTTGGTCCACATTCCTCAATAGCTAAAGCAGCTGAAGAAGGCCTAAAAAAATAAACAAAATAAATAACATACTATCATTACAGTTAATAGTCTTGATAGTAATATTTTTTTTCTTAATTTTTTTAATATGTGATTCTAACTTAGTATAAGTAATGAAAGCAATTCCTTTTGATTCCCCAGTATCTTTATTTGTGACAATATGAACTTTGGATATTTCTCCATATTGACTGAAGACATTTTCTAAATCTGTTTCTTTGTCAGTTTTTGGTACAAATACAAATAATCTATTATACTCCATATCTGAATTATTTCGTACTTGACCAGGACTAAATAGTAACAATGTATGCTTTAGAGATTTATTAATATAATTTCAAATAACATTAACAAAACATTAATCTTTAATTACTATACCTGGTAGCCATCAAAACTTTCATACGACGATTTGATGAATCTATTTTATGTCCATTCATTGCTTCAATAGCTTTAAAAGCTTCTGATGCTTTTGAATATTTTATATACGCAACACCTACACATTAATCAAATTAAGTTATTTAATTTAACACTATAATTAAAATATACCAAAACATATCTTAGATGGTAAGTAATGACAATAATAACTCAAATTAGACAGATTGAACACAAAAGTTAAATAAGAAAATCCAAGGAGAAATGAA
Source organism: Therioaphis trifolii (assembly GCA_027580255.1). Lineage (NCBI taxonomy): Eukaryota > Metazoa > Arthropoda > Insecta > Hemiptera > Aphididae > Therioaphis > Therioaphis trifolii. The sequence goes on from CM050406.1 coordinate 27,716,775, forward strand.
TATATGGATTGTTACTCAAAACAATAAAAAAAGGAAATAAAATGTAGTGTTTATTAAAAAAGAAAATGGAAAAATTATGAATAAAAATAATAGATACCTAATATAATAGTACAATGATACATAGAATGTGTGTAATATTCTACCATAAGCTGTGGTATGATTAAGAATAGCAAAAAATCTGGATTATGAATAGAGTAAGAAGAAACAATAGAAAGAAGTACAGGAGCATCTAAAGAGCCAGATTGAGATATCCTTAGGTATTTTGGTCATCAAGCAATTAGAAAAAGTTTTAATCTGAAGGAGATGAAGTAGAAACGAAGTTTTTCAAAAAATAAATTTTAATGTTCCTAAATAACTAAAATGAACAATTTTATAACAAACAATTTCTAGATTACTAAAACAGAAGTATAACTTATTAAATATTAATTTTAAAAATTATTTAAAATATAAAAACTTCTTTCCTACAATACTAATATTTCTAATGAGTTAGAGTTAATTTTACCTTTTACACCATCACTGTTGCGATCTTTCACAATGTAAATATTTTTTACAGTACCAAAATTTCCAAACATTTCTTTAAACTCAGTTTCAGATATTGGATGATTCTTATCATACAGTATAAAAATTCGTGAGTTTTCTGGCTCATTAATATCATTCTGTTCATCCTTCATTTTAAAAATTATTTAACAACAATTCAGTGATTTTTTACAAGAATATAGGATTGTCTGAGATCAAAATTAAAAATATTTATTTAAAAAAAAAACTATAATGTCAAACATTTTATGTGGCGTCTTTTATCACTTATCACTTATAATCAGTATGGCCATACAACATAACATGACTAAAAGTACAATAATGTAGTTGTACCATAGACATAATAGACATTCTATTATGTCTATGATTAGATAAACAAGTCATATTATCATGCTTTGAATTTAACTGAAAAAACGTAAACAGTAATCATTGGTATTTGGTACCTAATATTTACTTTTTAATTGTTATAGTAATATTTAGCTTGACAAAAAGATCTATTTTGTCCTGATATTTCGTAGATATAATTTTTTTTTTTCATAGGTAGTTAATTCTATCTAATGGATTGTTGTATGAAACAGAATTCAGATGTTGAAACTTAAATTTAATTTTAAATTTTATTGATTTTTGTTTTAAAATAGTCAAAAATTTGTTTCTATTGTTGATCTAAATTTCATTTTGCTTTAATTATCAAATATTTTATAATGTTACGAATAATTTCTTTGTGATCTAACAGTTTTTTTGGTATTAATTTAGTATACTGACATGGAGCGGTCTATTTCTCCATCATTTGATAGTAATATAAAGAATTTTAATATAGCCACCAAACGATATTTACATTTCCACGATGAATCATCAATCAATACTGTTCTCTGTTCGTTGCAAGTATGTATTTAAAAATATTATACTCCTAAACATTTGTCTTGTCATCTTTTGTTCAAAATTAAAATAAAACATTAAGCAATTTATCATAAGTCATTAAATATGCCAGCAACTAATTTTGATGATAAAAGTAGTAAATTCCTAAGATCATTTTTAATCAAATACTTGTGAACATTGATTATGCTTATTACATAGCAAATACTTGCTCACAATTCTTTATAATATGTCAAATAATTGGGATATATTTATTCAACTTTTAATTTTTCAAAAATATTTATGCAAAATAAAAATAGATTTTCAATTATATTTAATAAGCCCAATGGCATTGTTTATATTATAACTGTTATTTATACTTCCTATATTTTTTTGGAATATTTTCATTAGATTACAATCATGATAGATTTTGTTTTTTTTTGAATTGAATTGAATTTAAACTAAGTACACTATTTATACTATATTATATTGACTGAAGGCATATGGAGATGTGTCTTCACCATAATTTTCCTTTATGTTTAGATCTAAACTGTTATTAGTCAAATTTATATAGAAGTATTTAGAACATTTTGAAATAATTTATCAAATTATACATATATATATATATATATATATATATATATAAATATATATATATATATATATATATATATATAAATATATATATAATTTATAAAAAAAATTGTAATAATTGTTGAATAATTTAATGATATAAAACATTTTTGTATAAATTAGGTGAGTATATTCACACAAAGTATCAATAATTTGTTTTGACTTTAGATTCTTGGACAAACATCTAATCAATTTGTGTTGGATTCTAACAACACATTAATACAAGAGTTTTGTATAAATTTTTATGAATTGATGAGTGATATTAATGATGAATCTGTACTTATGTGGGCTGGTATTAATGTTTTGCAATCATTTGTGAAACAAGGATTATTTCACAGTTCAATACTACATAATTATAAATTTACCTTAATTTTAATAAAATTATTAAAAGATCAACTATCATTAGAGAGAAAAATAAAAATTTTGCAAATCTTTCAGGTAAGTTACAATACATTCTATTAAATTTATTAATCATTGTGGTAAAACTTATATATTTTAAACAATTTATAGGAATTAACGTATGGAGTAAAACTACAATGGCAGGAAATTTGTTTATCTGAATTAATTATATTATTAGTAAAATGGATATCAAGTGAAGACAAAGATCTTATATCTCTTTCTCTTGGAGTTTTAGTAAATGTTTGTTATAAAAATAAATTTGCCATGTTTATTCTTGTGAAGTGTACACATTCCAAATCGTTCATGCGTCTTCTTTTACAATTACAATCAAATGATATATTCATCAAAATTCAAATATATAAACTATTATTAGTCTTAGAACAAGTATCTGGTCAGACACCACACATTGACATTAATAATTTAATTGATGTTACATTCATTGTTTTGGAAGAAGGACTAAAACTTAAAAACTTATTTGTTTTACGCCATGCTGTTGACTATTTTATAGATATTAGTGAAGATTTACGTTGGAAAAATCATGTTTTAGAATATTCCAAGTATGTTTTTATTTTTATGTTTTACCATTTATTTTAAATTATAACACATTTATCAACATTATTTTTGCAGCTATGAATCAAAATTAAGAAGCATTTTGGAAACTATAAAATTATTTTTATTATTTATTAAATCTACTGAACAGTTACATGATAATTATGATAATACACTGCAAAATGTTGTTTTGATATTAAAGTTCATTCATCATCTTATTCAAATAAAAAATGAAAATTTGTTCATTATGTATCCTACAATAATAACTCACTTATTACAATGGATTCAATATTTAGATCTTCATGAACAAGTTATGTTAATTTTGCAAACCTTAATAATAAATGTACGAATACATAATATTGATATGGATCAAAATCTGCAATGCGATATTAACTCAAATCTTAAAGAAATTTTAAATGTAAGTAAAATATGCAAGTTGAGAATTCTTGTCAATTAAATCCATAAAGGAGATTATGGGGAAAAAAATACAAAATATTATAAGTTATTAAAATCTTACAAGTTTTGATATTGTCTTATTAATCCTAATATCACATTAAGTTATAAAATAATTTTAAATATTCATGATTTTCAAAATTTGTTTAAAATGTATGATACACCAATATACTTGGTTTATTTAATTTTTTGAAAATATTGAAAATATTTTTATTATTTTTAACAAAACATGGACAAAGACTTAAAAAGTATAATAATATATTAATTAATGAAATTGTTTATAGCATAAAACGGCTGCATCCGAGTTGGGTCCGAAAATAATACTAGTTTTAAACTTTGTACGAATTGGGTCCGTGTGAATAAAATGTTTTGTACGAATTGGGTTCGTGTGAATAAAATGTTTTGTCTGAATTGGGTCCGGGTGTATCAAATGATGCGTTTGAATTGGGTCCACGTATTTATACAATTATTTTGTATTAATTAGTAATATTATAAAGTACGAATATGGATTAAGGACGTACTTTCTGGCAATAAAATGATATCTTATCGTAGTAATAGACAGTACAAAAATAATATTTTAGATATTGCCGTTGAAATAATAATCAATGAACGATTATACCACAGTATAGTACGTCAGTACGTGTTCACATTCCATACATAATGGATAAAACTAAAAATATTATGTTTAGTGAAAAAGGCAAGCGTATAAACGTTATTGGTGGCTTTAAATTTTCATTTCATAAGTATCTAAAAAATGACATCGAACGATACAGTACAGTAGACTGGTTTACACGGGACCCAACTTGTATAGTAGGCTATTTTACACGGGACCCAACTCGTACAGTAGACTTATTTACACGGGACCCAACTCGTACAGTAGACTATTTTACACGGGACCCAATTAGTGGACAATCTGACTCATGGGACCCAACTGGTATGCGCCGCATAAAACCTATAGTTGAAATTAATTTGAATAATTATTTCATTTATACTTAATACATACTTTTCATGTTTATTGAATTCATTTTTATGATAAAAATTAATATAATTGAGACATCTAATTGTTCACCTTCTCTATTTGAGATAAATTATTTAATTGAGTATATTAAATTGACAAACAGTAGAAACTTTTTGATGAAATAAGTTATTCAAATCACATAGTTTTACTAAAAGCTAATTAATAATAATAATAAAAAAAATTTATTCAAATCTCAAAAATTTATCCAAGTTACTTTAAATATTTTCTTTGATATTAATAAAAGTGTAATATATCAATTAACAATTATGTGTTCCAGAAATTATTGATTATTTTATTTGATTCCAAAAGTAATTTTGAAAGTGCATCTAATATATGCACTTATAATAGATATGCTTCTTGTTTAATGCTTCTGCAAGAAATGTTGAAGATTCAAAATTTATTTGAAAAAATCGAAGAAAAACTTAGCTTTAACGTAAGAAACATTTTTACAATATTTTGTATGGTATATTAACAATATTTTTATTTTCAGTCTCTTCAGTCTGTATTTCATTCATTGACTTTGATTGATATTAAAGATTTAAATAATCTACAGAAAATATCACCTTTGTACATTGAAGCCCTATGTTTTCTTTCTGATTTAGTTGCTAAAAATTCTATGTGGATGTCGTTATATTCTGAAGTATTGAATCGGAAACATCTTTATAATGTATTAGCATTTGTGATTTATAATGGTCCTAAAAATATAAAATTGAAAGTATTAAATCTTATTACTAAATTTTCACAACAAAGGTAAAACTAGAATAAAATAATGGTAAAGTGATATTTTGTTCAGCGAGGACAATTTGGTCTGTTTTGTAGTATTTTGTTTCTTTTTGGAGATATTTTGATCCTTTTTAAAATTTTTTATCAAAAGCAAAAGAAGATATTTTTTTAATAAATAAAAATCCCAAAGCGAAATAAAATTTTCCATATAGATATTTTGTTACTTAAGAATAGTTTGTCCATTTTGTGGTATTTTATTCCATTGTGTGGACAGTATGGTAGTTTTCAATATAAGTAGAAGTGTTGTATGCTATCCATGTATAATTTTATGGTGTCGTATTCTATCTGCGTGTGATTTTATCTTTATTTTAAACCAGATCACTTCTTAGATGAATAAAAATAGTCAATTTAAGTTGAAAAGTATTTTTCATATTGTTAACTATTTTTTCAAAGATATTTGTTGTATTTTCTTCATGCTAATTTTCTAGTAAATTTGTAGTGGCATGTAATTTTATGTGCATGTGCCATATAGTTTACCCACACACATGAATGTGGAGCATTACAAAATAGATAAGATATTTCTTTTAATTGTATTTTGGTGAAAAATCTTTTTATTTTTTACTTCAAATATCATATTTCAATTATGTTTGCAATTATGTTTGAATTTATATATATATATATATATATATATATATATATATATATATATATATATATATATATATATATATATTAATATACTACTCCTGTAAGCCTAAGCAACTAAGCTTGTGTTGGAATAGGTAAATGATATTTGTAGAGAGTAAGAGAGTATAACATACAATATTTTAAAATTATAGATAACTTTTATTGTGTAGATATCATATGATCACATGATAATATAACCTTAATATTTTTCATTTAGGATGTGCTGTCGTATGTTTTTACAATAATTGGACTATGTGTTTGGCACTCCCTTGCTGTGCTCATTCGATGCCGTAACTTTACTCAGCATATCAAAAATATCTTTCAGTTTGTTATGAAAAGCCATCCAACTTATAATAAGTTTAAGGCAAAACACATTTTAGTTACTCGAATTTGAAAAATCTGTGCTTGCCCTATTTTTTTGAAAAGAGAATAATATTTCCTATTAGGACATTTTCTTTTGCTTTAGTATTTTTTAGAAAGAAAAAAAATTATTCTTTAAGAAGAAAAAAAATTCTGCTGAACAAAATAATCTATTGGATCATTTTATTCCGTTGAAGGGTTTTTGTTTGGCTTTAGTTTTTTTTTAAAAGAATATAATATTGTCAAAAAGGTACAAAATGTCAGCTTAACAAAATATCCTGATACCTAAAACAATATTAACTAATTATTTTTTTGAAATTCAAATGTATTTGTTTTTTTAACATTAGTACATTAATGTTATCTGAATGCTTAGAAGAAATTGAAAAATTATCTTTCACGACAGTTAAAAACATCAAATATACAAATTTGATTGAGACCGAAATAGGGCCAACATGTTCATTTTCCCAACAAGAACAAATACAAATATATATTGATCAATTAGAAAATATGTTTAATTCTAACGAAGTAATTAATTTAAACATTAATATATACAAAATATACCTATTAAAAACAAAATAATTTCTAGATACAAAATATAAAAACTAGCAATGTTATTAAACTATACCAGTACAAAATAAGTGGATTAAACCAAACAGAAGTTTGGTTGAAACAAAGTTTAGATAATGCTTCTAGAGAATTAACGCGTTTGAATCATAGAATAATTTCTTTAAATAGTGAGTCAGCACAATTAAATCAGATGCTTTTAGAAAATCATCTGGCTATTGATGAGCTTTCAATGGAAAATAATGAATTAAAAAAAAAGTTGGATAATATTACCGAACAATTTTCTACTACTAGAAGTGACTTTGCTAAGGTGTGAACATGAATAAAAACTAATAATTATAAGAATTATTTGTGATTTAAGTGTATTATTCTTATTTTTAGCTATCTCAGAACTATGAATCAAAAAGACAAATTATTGAAGAACAGGATACAACTATTAAGATTCTTGAGAGTCAGCTGGAACAGTTACGTATACAGAGCAATGAAATAAAATCTAATTTACTGGATCAATTACAAAATGAAAAAGCTGGTAAATTTTTTAGTTATTTTTAGTGTTAATAAAGTCTATACAGAATATTAATTAAATATTAGTTCTAAATTTCGCTCAATAATAACAATTTTATATAAAAATTTTATAGGCAAATTAATTTTATGTATAAAAATTTGAAATTATTTAAATTACCAAAAGAAAAATATATATTGCAAATAGTTTGACAGTTTATTATTTATACATTTATATTTTCAACTTCTAAATGGATGTTGAATAATATTTGTTTATATGACAATTAGGAATTTTCGAATTGAATTTTTTTTCATTTTATTTATTGATTATTATTAAATTGCTCTTTACATAAACAAATCTGAAATTTACTAATTACCAGCTTTAAAATTTAAGCTCTTTTAACCTATCTAATTTGATGAATTTTAATTATACTTATGACCTGAAATTTGGTTTACTTAATACTTTTATTTATTTTATTTTTACTATCTGGTTGATGCCTGAATAGGTAATATTATTTTGTATTTATCAATTAATAACATATTATTAATGTCTTACTTAACGAATATTAATATTGACAATTGTTCACTCATTAATTTTAAAACATTTATAATTTTGTTATTTCTATTTGCATCTGTATATTTCATACAAATATATTGTATTTTAGAAAATCGGATACAAGTTACCAAGCTTGAACATCAATTAATGGATAAACAAAGTATCATCAGTGAAAAAACTGAGGTAAGTTTTATTTAAAAATTATTAATGTTTAATATTTACATTTTTAAATTTTATTTAAATGCACACATGATACTAAAATAACTGTATATTTTTATTTATTTATTTTTATTTTTATTAAAAGATTAAGTTACAATAGTTACAATCTATACAAACATTTTATACAATAAGTAATTTTTTTGATGGAGAATAGCGTTGATATAACAGAGAGGGAGGGAACTCAGTATTACCATCCGACAGGTCAAGCAAGGAAATCTCTAGGCCAAGATCGTTTCAGTCTTCTTCTAGGATTATCAGGAATTTTATGAGAAGACAGACGTTTAATTAGTGGATTAGTTGGGTGATTTAGCTTAGAGTGGAAAGAGAGGAAGTGGGATTTGGTTAGCTGAGAAAGAGTGGGAACGTTTAAATCATTGTAAAGATTGGCGTTTTTTATATACCAATGGGCGGAAACGATTTGACGGAGACATATAGATTGGAAGGCTTGTATAGTTCGCAGGTTTGAGGGTTTCGCGGAGCCCCATATCTGGATGCCGTATGCTCATCCTGGTCTTAAAATAGCTTTGTAGATTAACAATTTATTGCTGGTGTTTAGTTTCGAGTGGAGAAGTGGACGGAGCAAGTGAAGTCTAGAGTTTACGGATTTCCTTTTGTTTTTGAGATGTTGATCCCAGGTGAGTCGTTTATCAAACGTTAGGCCCAGGTATTTGACTACAGGGGTTGTTGGAATTAAGTTATTATTAAATGAAACTGGAGGGCAGTCTCCAGATCTTAGTGAAAAGGTATTAAAGGAAGATTTGGAGTCGTTTATTTTTATTTTCCATTTTTTTGACCAGATCTGAATCATGTTTAGGTGATTTTGTAACCTATCAGACGCGGTTTGAGGGTTGTCATTTGAGGCCAGGATTATTGTGTCATCGGCGTAAATGCCTAATGAGGTGTGTAAAGTTTTCGGAGTGTCATGTACAAATATAGCGTAAAGAAAAGGCGCTATGTCGCTTCCTTGGGGGATGCCAGCCAAAATAGGAAAGCTAACGGAGTGGCTGTTGTTCACTCTAACTGAGAAGTTTCGATTTTCAAGATATGACTTGATAATAAGGTAATATGGAGCAGTGAGAAATTTTTTAAGTTTATAGAGTAGGCCATCATGCCACACTCTGTCAAAGGCTTGGGCCACGTCTAACAGGACAGCAGCACAGTAGTGCTTGGATTCCATACTAGAAGATATTAAGTCGACAGTACGAAGGAGTTGGTGGGTGGTAGAGTGTTTAGTCCTGAATCCAAATTGGTGATATGGAATGATGTCAACTTTGTCTGACAGTGGGAGAAGTCTTTTCAGAAGTATTTTTTCAAACATTTTTGAAAATGTAGGAAGGAGGCTTATTGGTCTATAAGAGGTGGGAAGTTGCGGTGGTTTGTCAGGCTTAGAGATAAGAATTATATTTGAATGTTTCCAGATGCTAGGGAAATAGGATAGGCGAAGTAATGAGTTAAATATGAGGGTGAGAAAGAGGACAGCTTTGTTAGGGAGATTTTTGACTATGAAGTTACTGATCAAGTCGTGGCCTGGGGCTTTTATAGTTGGAAGTTTTTTTATAATGTGCATGACTTTGCCTGGGCTAGTGTGCTTAGCAGGGAGAGCCATAGGAAGGGGGGAATTTAGTGATTGCTCGATACGTGTAAGTTGAGTTTGGTTTGGACAGATGTCATGTGGCTTAAAAACACTAGCTTGTGGCTGCTTGTGATTTAATAACTTTTTTGTAGCCTTCCACAATGAGGAACTGTATATTTATAATTATTTATGATAATTCAATACAAATGAAATAAAACTGAGACTTTTAATTTTATACTTTTCATTTAAAAAATGTTTTACTTAATACTATCATTAAAATCTGAAATAAAAAAAAAACCGTAATATATTTTATTCAAGTATTAAATTTTTAATTGTAAAAACAACATTTATAATTTTGTTTATAAAATTATACTAAAGCACCTGACAATGAATATAATTCGTTTGAGTATCATCATGCTTTAGTGTAAAGTGTGTGTGTGTGTGTGTGTAGGGGTTTCGAGGTGGAAACAGTGTGCTTTCTGTGTATCTAGGTATCTATTGTTTTCTGTGCATCTATTGCTCCAGGTGGAACTAAACTGTGTTTTGATATTATAATTTTGATACTGATTTATTGCTAATTTTATTTTATTATGTTCAATAGGAAATTGATTGCAAAACATCATTTATAAGAAATTTAGAAAATTGCATTGTTGAAAAAGACAAAGATATTTCTGATTTACGAAAACAACTCCAAGAAGAACACAGAGTTCGTGAAATGATAAGTCAAATGTTAGCAGTCACATCAAACAAACCCCAATCAGATAAATAATTATTGGTTTAATTTATAATATATTCTTTGGTGATTTAAAAAAATTTATAATACATTTATGTTTAAATGTGCTCATTACCATCATAAGAAAATATTTTTATATTGATGTAACAATATATGTATTTTTTGTAAATAAAATTTGACCCTATGTTTTATGGTGGAATCTATATTATCTGCAAATAAAATTAGTTGACAAATATTTTATAAATTCATAATTGTTTTTTATGTTAATTTATAAACATTTTAAGAATAATCAGGTCCCCCTAATCTAGTTTATTTTATTTCATATCTTTACATTGTTGTTTAATCTTCAAACTCTTGACATTTTCCTGAAATGAATTATCCTATTGATATATTTGTTGATTATTTCTTCATTAAATATTTATAAATTAAATTATATTATTATATATATATATATTATCCATTTAAAATCTGGATGTCGAGAAAGCTTATGAAATGTAGAACCTTGATTAAGTTTTTAAAATTTAGTTTAAGTGTAGGGTAGGACTTGTTTTTTAGTCATCCATAAGTATTATGTATTCTCGCCTTACATATTAACAAGAAAAAACTCGATAACTAATATCAACATTTTAATAATAACATATTTTTAAAATAAATTACTATTCACTTAATATTATTGGACTCTACATTTTCTATTAAAGAATTACTTAGAAGATAATTATAAATTTTGGAAACTTTTTTTTATTAATGATTAATGTAGAACATTTTTATCTTACATCCTATTTTCTAATCACTTCAAGTGATAAAATGTGAATGTCCAAATTAATAACAGAATATGAATGTCCTATTTAACAGGTTAAAAAATATGAATGTTAGCTTTTAAATTTTACCGTAAAACTTGAGCATTCTATGGTTTTCAGTTATGAGGTTATGCTTACTATTTTAGATTCATTAATGGAAAACTATTCTAATTTTCAAGCAAGTTATAGGTACATATAAAATAAGAATTGTAATATTAACATATAATTATTAACATTCAGTATTTTGGTAAATAATAATAAGTATTATCATTAAAATGTACAACTTAATTGAATAATTTTATGCGTATTCATATGTAGGTAATTCACGCCTCATGGCCACAACCTATGGAAGTGTACACAGTACTCAGTAGTACTGTACAAGTCATAAAACACTAGCTTAAGTTAGCAGTAGTACCTAACCACAGATAATGATTTAACATATATATAATACACACTATAGTATATATAGACATCCATGGTCTATATTGTAATTTATAGTGGTCACGGCCGTGATTATAGTGTTATCGAGCGGGTACTCTGATTCACACAATTGATCATTTGGCAATAGGGGCGGAATTCGGCAACACTGTAATCATCTGTACATTATTTGCAACGCCATTATCAATGCGTTGTAATCAATTAACCCTGACTATGTTCACTGCAAGAGTTTAGATCAAATCTAATTGCTAATCATGGCTAAAAGTTTTTAAAAAGATATTTCATTACTTGATTCGTTTTCATTTTATTTTTGTTTTTAAAAATTTACTTAAAACCTATAATATGTTTTATAATGTTGCCTACTTCAATAAATGCGTGTGACGGTTTTTTTTTGTATGATAAGTAAATACATGTTTTTAAATAATTTGATCGGTTTATTCATTCAACTAAATTCACTCTAAATGGCTCAAGAAGTAGTGTATGGGACTCAAGACGAGACTCATGTCGTTATGTCTGAAAAAGTACAATCATTAGCTGGTAGTATCTACCAGGAGTTTGAAAAAATGATATCTAAATATGATGAAGAAGTTGTTAAAAATTTAATGCCATTGGTCGTTAACGTACTGGAATGTTTGGATCTTTCTCATACGGAAAATCAAGAACATGAGGTAGAAGTTGAACTTTTGCGAGAAGATAATGAACAATTAGTTACCCAATATGAAAGAGAAAAACAATTACGCAAATCTGCAGAACAGGTATTGTTCAAATTATTTTAATTAAATTCTTAGTGATAATATGTATTTTAAAACTTCCATTGCGATTGTATTCAATAAGTAAAACAATTTTATTGTATTACAACCATTATCGTGTTAAATATGGAATACTTCATTTACTCAGTACTTTTATCTACAGTTTTTATATTTAGTTCTAGAAATTATTTTATAAGATTTTTTACTCTAAAAAATGCACCGTATTTAATTATATTGTATTAGCGCCATGATAATATTTAGTATTTTCTCATTAAATGAATAAAGCAGGTATTTGATGTAAGTTTAAAATCATTACTTACTATTTTAATTTATTAATATAAATGAATTCTTGATGACTCGTATTATAAGACTTTTCCTTTTTTGATACATGATTAAAACTCATTGAATACATATTAGTAAATTAGAATATTTTTGGCATTGAAAATTGATTAAAATACATTAGTACACACATTTGATCATTGATTGATAGAAGCTTTTGCAATATTTTGTCTTAGAAAATTTTTATATTATTCCATAATCTATAAATGACCACTGTAAATAGACCATGTCTAGTCATACTTGGTCACAAAAAGTGTTAAGATATTTGAAGTATTAGATATTGAATTATGCTTTCTTAGATTTTTAACTAGATTATTTGAAATTGATTGTTTAAAAATCTTGCACAGTATACTATAGTTTTATGAATATTTGCATATCTACATCTCTTTTAAAAAATAATAATTACTTTTACTATTTCATATACATACATAACATATGTTAAAATTAATTTTACTTAAAATGTATTGGAAGTTCATTTACATGTTAAATATTTTTATATTTATGATTTAGAAATTACTGGAAATGGAAGACTATATCGAAGACGAGAAAAAAGATTATCAAAGCAAAATAGATAGTTTAGAATCAATTGTTCGAATGTTAGAATTAAAAGCAAAAAATGCTTCGGATCATGGTATGTAAATCAAAATATTTTCTTCGTGTTGTTTTTATAATAAAAATATTATTAATATTGAATGTAGTGGATACTATGTTAGTTTTATGCAAAACTCATAGAAGTTTAATCAGCTCACATCATATTAAGATTAAGCTCTTACCTAATTATATTATATTATATTAATTAATGATATCATTCAATGCTTACTTAATTACTTCTTATATATTAATTAATACTATTGTAATTTTTACGCAAATAAAATGAATGATTATAAAAAGTTGTTTAGTTATATGGTATTTAAACCCATAGAATTTGTAATATGTTTTAAGTATCATTCATTTTTACAAAATAATAATGCTTTATACATTAACTAGTGAGTTTAATTAAACCAATATCTTAATTAAAATTAATATCAAATTATTTATAAATATTTTATTTATAAAAATAATAAATTTGATACTTAATTTACAACAATATTTTTATTGCATTGATTTTAATCCATATGGTTTTTAATGTTATTTAACGAAATTCTGGTTTTTATACAAAAAACAATATATTTTACAATGCAGCATGTACAAAATAATAATGGTCAGCTTCATGATTTTTGTATTTAAATAAAATACAAATTTGTTTCTAACATTTTTATCATAATAGTTTACAGATTAGAAGAAAAAGAACAAGATATGAAACAAGAGTATACAAAATTACATGAACGGTACACAGAACTATTTAAAACACATATGGATCATATTGAACGTACTAAAATATTGATGGGTTCTGGTGAACGCATGGATAATTCTAGAATTACTCGTATGCCATTTATGAGTATGGCTCATATGTCTCGGTAAGATTTAAGTAATCTTTGTTTAAAAATTAATTAAGAAAATGTTATTTTGTAATTTAGGTCTTCTGGACCAGTTTCATTTGGATTTGCTTCCCTCGAATGTCCATCTACACTCAAGTCTATTGATGGATCTAATGAATACCCTTTAGGAGTATCTAATTCTCCTCCAGGCAGTATTCATTCTAATTCTAGTCTGAAAAATGAGCTCCAAACCAACCAAGTAAGCCGGAGTTCATATTTATGATATTTCATCAGATTTAGTTTCAGAAACTAAAATACTGATATATTTGTTCAATTCATATTCTAAAACTTGTATTTGCCTTCAACCTCTTTTCCCTCCGAAAAGTCTGTATACCTATTTGTTAAATGGTGAATGTTAACCACCTCTTATAGTTTTGTAAATTTTTAATCTGATTAAAAAAATGTTCATTACTGAATGATTTATCACATATTTTTGTATCTATGTTTGAAGTTTTTTGAAGTTTTATAAATATTGACTTAATGAATTATTTCTTACATTCATTTTAAGTTAGAATTATATATTTATGTCTCAAATGACTATTATTTCAAAAAACTAAATTATTTTATTGTAAATCTATTTAATAAAATGGAAATTGTAAATGTTTTATTTTGTCTTATGCTAAAAAATGGCCAGCAATATTCATTAACAATTATATTAAAATGATAGATATTTTATTTCCATAATTTTAGATTCCTTAGTTATTTTATTATTTCATTGTAGGATATTGATATTTCTGAAGCAGAACCTCGTTTACGCATTGATCAATTATCTGAACGAGGTTGGTCTGAAACTTTAAACTCAATAAATAAAGTAGATAGTAGTCCTGATGAAGTCCCCGAAATAGTAGAAGAGATGGAAGCAACACCCAAGGCTTCAGTCGCACCACTTAGTGGACGTAGTCATACAGAAAAGTAAAATTATACAACTTTAAATTCTTAAAATGATTTAATAAAATAAAAATTTCGTAGAGAACAAAGGCCTTCTACTAATGTTTTGTATCAAGAATTTAGATTCCAAGATGAAGTTCAAAATGAAATTGAAGAATTACCAGAAATAACAGGTATTTGAATTATTACAAACTAGAGTTTTAACTTAAATTTATATTTGTATAATTTAATTTTTCTTGCATATTTTTTGAACAGTAAAAAAATAATTGCTATTTATATATGTTTTAAATGTTGCTAATTAATGTGTAAAATCTATAAGATTAACATAATATATATATTATATTATATTTAAGGTTTTGTCTTTATAAAATGTATTTATTTTGTTCTCAAAATGTATTTAATATGTTGTTTGTTTTAGGAAATTGGGTACACCCAGGAGATTATGCTTCATCTGGTATGGAAGTTTGGTTTCATTTTATGCTTTGATGGTTTAAAATAAAAATTATTTTTTCTGCTATTTTAGTTTAGTTCTCTTGATAATGTTATTTTAAACGCACAGCATTTATTGTTATTATTTACTTTATTTATTTATTTATTTTTTTGCATGGTTTTTTCTTTCACATAATTTTTCATCAACAGTCAGCAGTGAGACTGAACCAGAAACTCCACTCTCGATAGGTATGAGCTCTCTTCTAGTTTCTTTTTACTTAACATTTGCATCAATTAAGGTGTTTTTGTGTGCACATTATTAATATAATAATAAAATCTAATAAATCATAAATTAAATCTAATTGATTTGATTAAATTAAGTATTCAAATATATATTTTATTTCATAAATAAAAATAAAAAACATTATTTCATCATGATAGAATTATTGATGTACAATCATAGAAAGTGAAATAATTATTCAAGTTTAAATGAAAAAAAAAAAAATGTGTTGACTATTGGAAAAATTAAGTGTGCAAATTATGCTTGATTGTGATTATTATTAATTGGGTTTCACTTGAGTGAATTTTCTGTAGTTAGTAAAATAATTCAGTGTATTATGAATATATTCACATAAGTAATTTGGCCAAGCAATATTTATAATGTTTATTATTTAAGTTAGTAAAAATCTTTATAATTTTTAAGATAACTATTTAATAAATATCGGTTTTATATAAAACAAATATTTTTCAATGTTTGTCATTATTATTTATTTCAAAATTTTTTGAAACTATTAATTTAAATATACAATTTGATTTTAGCCTTCATGTGTAAGTGCATGAAATTAATTTTTACTGTCTGGAAAATCTTAATGTGTTACCATTTCATAGTAAATTTAATAATATGAATTAACTTTTTAGCAAAATTCAGAAAATTCTCAACTTATAAACATGAAATACCTTATAATTTTTTTTTAAATAATGAAGATTCATTAATTTTATATATTTTTATTAATATAATTTTAAAACATTAGTTTTTATACTGTAATCAGAAATATTCTCAATAAATCTAAAACTGTGTTAGTAGAAACTTCACCAAAAAGTTATTTATTTCTACAATTTATAATTTTTTAAACATGTTTTTGAGTTAATGAATAGTTTAGCCTATAATAACTTTGTTCCTAAGAAATAATGTAATATTTAATTTAATTTTTTTTTTTTTTTTTTGGTTAAATTTATAAATTGTTGCTTTGTGGCTTTTAAGTACCCATAATAATTATAATATATATTTATTTATAAAAGTATTACTTCATTAAAATTATGTTAAAGTGATAGTTAAGTATACAAATGTGAGAAGAGGGCAAGTTTTAAAGTCCTCGAAATCATTTATAGATATATTATTACATTTAATGTATGTTAAGTTATAATAAAGTATGGAATAGAATCAGGAGGAGGTATAAGGCCCTTATCTCCGGAACCATTTAAAATAATGTGAGTTTTGGGTGATTTTGACTAGTACATGCTTTAAATTATACTGAATTAAAGCAAAAAATATAATTTGTCTATTGCTCATAAATTATTTTTAAATTATTGCACCATAAGTGTACCGAGAAATTATCTTTGGTTAGCTTTTTATTTATTAAAATTTTACTTAGGGGACAAATTCTTTTAATCTTGTTAAATATGTGTAGAAAATGTAAGCTTATTTTTTATGTCTTTAAATACATTTTGTTTTTTTTGTTTCTGCCATAGGTGATCTATTTATTTTAATACAATTGATAATTTATGTTTTTATAACTGCTATGAACTTATTATTTATATCAAATAATGAGAATACCCATTAATTCATTGGTCAGTAAAATTATTTTCATATTAGATAAAAAAGATTTTTTTCAGTACTTTTATTTGTAGTATATCAACCAATTATAATTTAATCTACAAAAGTGTATATAAAAAGGTGCTTTATCTTCTTAGTATTAATAAAGTTCTGATTTATTGTGGGAGTGGGTGGTGACAAGTGCTATGATAGCAAAGCCCCTTATTTATAAAGAAATACAATTTTTTCAGTATTCAATAAATAAATTTATAAATACTGTAATTGTTGTATTGTTTTCAAGGAAAGTATTCAGAATAAATACTTATAAACTTAAATATTTTTTAATTCTATAAACCTTCAAAAATATCTTCATAGAATATAAAAAACCTTATGGCTATTTTAATTGGTATTTTTTCTTTTAAATATGATTTCACTAAATATTATTATGGTTATTTTTACTCTGTTTATTTGGATTAATATGACCTAAAAGTACCTTTAACATTAAAACACTGAAAATATAATTAAAATGTGAATACTATAATAGACAGCATATAAATATAATATTAGATTAATGCATGCATCTACCATTAACCAATTAATATTAACCAAGCTTTAAATAAATTATTTTTTATGTATGAAATGTGTAGATCTCTTAAAAATGTTAAATATTACATATTGTTTTTTTTTTTTTTTTTGTTACCAAATAAATGTTTGATTCATTGAAATTATTATTTCATATTTTATACATAATACTTTTATCTAATTTATATATTATTTTTAACTAAAAATACTTATTTCGTATGTTTTTGCTGCTGTAACTCAAACTGTATGTTCTTGTGTCCGCCTGAAAACATAAAACAGTTAATGATAACTTTTTCGGTAAGACTAACATTTAACAAAATATTATAATTTTTGAACTTATTTAATTATTATAATTATTTTTTAAATTTTAAGGTATGGGAAAAGAAGTTGAAAATCTCATTAAAGAAAATACAGAATTATTAGCCACAAAAAACGCTCTAAACATTGTTAAAGATGATTTAATTATTAAAGTTGATGAACTTACAAGGTATTATTATTATTTATGAAATTGTTCAAAAAGAAGTTGTCACTTTTGTTAAAAATATTTTTGAACTCAATAATTTTCTCAAAATATCTTGAGAAAAAAAATTTTGATCTATTAAAATTAAAAGATGTTAAACTTTATAATTTGGATGTATATTTTTCAACTCATCTGCTTTTATGATTTTTAAAAAATATATATAAAAATTATTGTTAAATAATAAATGTAATTACCCTATGGTATTAATAATTTTATAATTAGAATATTCAGACCTCACTAGTGATTTTTCTATATAAAAATTGACATTTGTTACTTTTTGGACAAAATTATTAAATAAGACTGTAATTAAAGTCATAGAATTTATTGATCTTTACCGGATTTGTTATTAATAACATTTCTTTAAAGTGAACAACATATTTTGCGTGAAGAATTGAAATCATTGCAAACATTAAATGTTCGTTTGACTCAAAAAGCAGCTGAAACTGAAGAAGAATTAAAGAAAACCAAACAAGAATTAGAACAACTTAAAATTAACAAATCTGATTCTGATGTAAATAAGTATTTATAGTTTTTGTTTTTTTTTAATAGAAATTAACTTATTGTAACTAATAGATACATTTATTTATGTACTTCAAATGTTTTAACATTAACTATAGGAAGAAAAATCATATGCTGAACGTAAAAGATTTACTCGTGTTGAGATGGCTAGAGTTATTTTAGAACGAAATAAATTCAAAGAACAACTAATGGATTTAGAAGAATCACTTCGTTGGCAAGAAACTGTACGTGCCATTCGATTAGAACCAAATGAGAAAAAAAAACAGGGTGTGTGGAGACTGTAAGTGATTAATTATTAGGTTTCTGAATGGTATAAAGACTTGCACAAAATATCAATAAAAATAAAATAGGAATTTGCACAAATGACATTTGACATTTGATAACTTAGTTTCATTTATACTGTTTGGTATTTATTTCTTATGTATATTTAAACAAATGATTTATTTTGTAGTTTTAGCAACTTATTCGGAAGCAGTGCCAAACCTAACGATACTGGACTTGGAAGTGGAAATAGCGGAGGAGGCTTAGCTACACGTTCAAGATCAATGTATTATGATACATCCTCTCATCAGGTTGGCCCTCCTAGTATAATGAAAAGGCGTAGTATGATAGAAGGAGGAAAATATAGTCGATATGAAGATGATATGTAAGTATTACATTCTTTATGTATTTCTCCAGGACTAACAGTTGCATGGCTATAAAATAATAGGGTTGCTAACCACTCATAAACAAATTTTCAACTGATACAAAATATAATATTGTTGCTCATGGCTGGGAATTGCAAAAAATTAAGATAATGTTTGTGAATATTTATATACATTTTCTTTATTTTGGGGTTACTTATTTTTATGTTATTTATTAATGTTAATTAGTATTCACTATTCGGTTACAGATTGGAATATTATTTTTATAATTCTATGCAAACAATGTTCCTACATAAAACTATGAACTTTATTATATAAATAAATTCATAAAGAAATCTGATTAGGTTAGTCCTAGAGGAATATTTTACATAAGTTTCTAGTTTCTATCGTACTTAATAAATTAATTTATTATAGATATAGTGATAAGTCGAAGCGCTCTGATCGTCGAGTACATTTTGGTCGAATACGTACTCATGTACCTAGAGAAGATAGCTGGTTACAAGCATATGGTTGGAGTATGCCTGCTGATTCTTCGAATGGAAGACCTCTTTTAAGTATGCCACAACAAACCAACAATCCCAGTACTAATTATCCAGTTCCAGTTCTAGTTAATTGTTGCTCACCACTTGCTGATACCGAACCTGGAATGAAGGTAAACATTTAAGTTACATAAAAAATATTGCCAAGTATATAAGTTTTCTTTGTTACTAATGTATTCGTTTTTATACAAGTTTTCATTATTAGTTGTACCTATCATTAATCGGTACAACTTGGACACATGAAATGAGTTTTTTTTTATTTTTATATTCTCTATAGTAATGATTTTTTTCCCTATTGCTCACAATTATAGTTCAAATTGAAACAAAAATAATATTTCAATAGGTTATACTTGTGAATTTCCAAGAAAATAATTGTAAAAATTAAATTTACAGTAGACTCTTTTTAACCCAATTGTTATTATAAATTTATCAGTTCAAAAATTGCCAGTATTCCTTGAATTAAATTTGAATTTTATATTTATTTAAAAATTGATTGGTTAATATAATACAGTATGTCCCAAAAGTCCTGTATCACCCTTAATATCTCCATGTAAAATCACTATATTTAAATGCGGTTTTTTTTATAGTACTAAGTATGAAAATTCTGATTGAATGGCATCAAATTCATTTTTTTTTTTTTAATTCAAAAATTTTCAAAAATTTTTTTTTACGCATTTAAGAATTTAAAATTTTTAAGATAGCCATTTTGTTGAACATATTTTTTAAAACAGTTCAAAAAAAAAAAAAAATTCTAAAATTAAATAAAAATTGACCAAGTTAGAACAAGTTAAGTTTTTGAATAATTGTAGTAAAAAAATACTTAAAAATAGGTAACCAGTTTCACTGTTCAGCAAACGATATAAACGGCTATTTTTATTTCTATTCAAATCAAAACTTTAATTAGGAAAAGTATTGTCGTGTGCTGAAATTAGATATTTCATTATTGAAATGTGAAACAATGATTTTTTTATTACAATTATTCAAAAACTTAACTTGCTCTAACTTGGTCAATTTTTATTTAATTTTAGAATTTTTTTTTTTTTTGAACTGTTTTAAAAAATATGTTCAACAAAATGGCTATCTTAAAAATTTTAAATTCTTAAATGTGTAAAAAAAAATTTTTGAAAATTTTTGAATTTAAAAAAAAAAATGAATTTGATGCCATTCAATCAGAATTTTCATACTTAGTACTATAAAAAAAAAACGTGTTTAAATATAGTGATTTTATATGGAGATATTAAGGGTGATACGGGACTTATGGGACATACTGTATATAAAAAACTGTCATTTTTATTTTTATTTTTGTGAATTACAAATTCTAGTCTGAGAATTAAAAATTTATAGTATTTTCATTGCAATACAATATATTATGTAATATGCTGAATAGATAAAATAGAAAAAAATATCTTTTAACTTGATAATGTATATAAATTAATTAAATTAAATACATGTTAAGTATTTTATTGTATGTTATTATAGTTATTCATTTAATCTTACTTAATATTATATTTTTATGATTTAATGAAAGTTTTTATTTTTTATTCACTCGAAACATTGCCTAAGTTGTGTATATTATTATTTTTATATTTATATTTTCTTTAGATGTGGTGTGCCACTGGAGTTAATCTTAGTGGAGGTATTACAAAAGATGGTGGAGCAATTGTTGGGGCCAGTGTATTTTATAGTAATAATAATGTTAAAGAACAAAATAATATAGATATAGAATCAAAAACTACCACTGATGAAAGTATAGAAATGAAAAAGTTAGATGAAGAATTAAAAGTAATATTTTATTTCTATGACATTAATTAATTATTAATAATTAAATAATAAATAATTTAGGAAAATAGTAGATCCAATGTAGAATCAGAACTGATGTTATCATCACTTATATGGATATGCACTACAACTAATAATAACACTAAAGTAGTCATTATTGATGCCAATAAACCTGATATAGTGTTAGAGACATTTAACATTTCATGTCAAGCCCATATTGGTTGTATTGCTTCAGTACCAGGTAAAACTGACCTATATACAATTAATTTATATACACCAAAAGCACATTCAATTAATAAAGTTTATCTTATATAAATTATAAATTAGGGTATGTTATTTTTATAATTGTATTATTACTATGAATTATAACAATAATATTTAATAGGTGCTTTAGAAGGTGATTATGTAGATGATGATGTTATAAATTGTGAGCCTGAACAAACTGAAGAGGTTACTGAAGAAGATATAAAAGTTCCAAAAGATAATAAATCCGACATTGAAATAGGCAAAATAGTATTCGTTAGTTGTGCAGCTGGAAGTGAAGAAACTGATTTTGAGGATGCTTATAAAACAGATGAATTTTCAAACGAAATAAATTCTAATAAAGAAAATGATGGTAATGATAAATGATTTTTTCATAGCTTTTTTTATGCTTGAATTTGCTGCTTGTTTTGTTCGTGCTATTGTTTGTATTTTGCTCTTAGAAAATAGCATATCAGATTCTAATCAGCCAGATAGTAATGCAGATAGTAATAGCTGCGAAATATCAAGAAGATCTATCCCATTGAAAGAAGGTATCATAAAGGATGGATTATCTGACCCTCAAAATGGTAATTTATTTCTAAATACAATTTTGCATATTAACTTGAATTTTTTTTTTTCTTATATTAATACTGTTTTGTATACCCAATTAAAATAATTTATTTTTCATTAATTTCTATTTTTTTAATTTGAATAATTATATTTATTTTTCAATGTTTAAAATATAGTATATTATAATAAAATTATAAAGATCACTATAATGCACTACAAAAAACAAAGAAAGAATGCGAAAGTATAACAGAACATTTGAGTAGCATGATTTTTAAGTATGAATTATATCTATTTTTTAAATGATTTTAACTTCTAATATGTAAAATAATTGTTTGTGACAACATTTCATAATTTTATTTAAAACTATTAACTTATTTAAACACATTGTTTGGGGTGCTTCGGATGAATTACTCATCCTTATGTCGTATTATATTTAAACATTTTATTCATAACCATGTTTTAAAAATAATTCCTAGTATCCCTATTTTATTTACATTTAAACACTGGTTATTTAAAAGAAAATCAAAACGTGTGTTAACAATATGGGTTAATCAATTTTCGGTATTTTATAGGATAAAAAAAGGGTAGTATTCAATTTTATTTTTATATTCTATGTATTTTTTAATTTATATATTTTGTAAGTTGCACTTGAAATTAAACTTTTGTAATTGTGTGTCAGTAAAATTTTAAATTTCATACCTACAAATATGCTGTTTATCAAATAAGTATGATCATAAATAATATTGGAAATTGTATTTTTAAGTATCTTGTCAATAAGGTCTAAGTTTTTATATGCTTTATACTAATTGGTGTTTGTAAAAATTAACCGTAGATATAATTTGAGCACCGTATTTTTGTTTCATATGTCATTTAAATATCTTAAATAATAGTGTTAACTGGTTTTACTTTTTAGTTATATTTAAGTATACACATATTTATTATGTACGTAATTTTCAAGCTAATTCAAGAATTTTTACATGTTGAGACATAAGTAGTCTGGGTTTCTATTCATATTTATATATTTTATTTTATCATTAAATTTTCATCATTTTTAATCATTTTATGTATTTTAGATAATGAAATAGTGAATGAAGATCTAGATAATATGTCAAGTGTGTTACCTACTGTTTGGTTAGGGTTTGAAAATGGATGTATTTTTGTACACTCTGCTAAATCACAATGGAAAAGATGTCTACATTCAGTCAAATTAAAAGATGCTGTTTTAAGTATTATGTTAGTCAAAGTTGGTTCATTAAAATAAATGTATCTTGTTTGAATATATTTTATTTATAGATATGTTGATGGCCGTGTTTTATGTGCTTTGGCTAATGGAACAGTAGTTGTATTTCGGCGTGATAGTAATGGCCGTTGGGATTTAAGTAAATATCATAGTGTAACTTTAGGACCCCCTCAAAATGCAGCTCGATGTTTAGTATCTGTTAATAGCAAACGAGTTTGGTGTGGTTACAAAAACAAAGTGCATATTATTCATCCTCGTTCATTAGTGGTTATTGTAAGTATAGTTATAAATCAAAATAAAAAACCTTTATAGGGGATGTAAAATTAATTAATTTTGAAATAATTTAGCATACATTAGAAGCTCATCCTCATAAAGAAAGTAAAGTACGCACTATGGTTTGGGTAGGAGACGGTGTTTGGGTGTCAATTCGTCTTGACTCAACAATAAGACTTTATCATGCATATAATTACAGTCATTTACAAGATGTTGATGTACAACCATTTATTATTAAAATGCTAGGTAATATTTTTTCTGCAATCATCTATAAATAAAAATAAAATTTGCCTAGTTGTAAATTATTTTTTATTTTGTATTAACAGGATCTGACAAACCACAACTGTCTTGTATTAGAATTACAGCTATGTTAGTTGCATCTAACAGACTATGGATTGGCACAGGAATTGGTGTAGTCATATCAGTTCCTCTTTTAGACAGTAATATATATATTTATTATTTTACAAATTAGTTTTATTTAAAACAAAAAATTGCTTGTATTATTATGAGGTGGACATTTACGTTTGTATGCCTTGGTCATTTGAATAATAATAACTATACATGTATCCCATTTATAAAATAATATACAAAAATGTGCTATGAATTGTCGACTTCCTGAGTAAAATTTAAAGTCTATACGTTTACATAGACCTTGCTCAAGCCCTTTCATTTTGAATACTTTACCATGCAAAAAATATTATTAATTTTAGTTGGTTTGTCTAGTTATTTGGTCTATTTTTGTTCATTATTATAAAACAAATTACATAAAAAAACTTTTTACCAACAGTTTACATGCAACTAGGGAGGCTTTGAGAGACTTTCTCCTCTGCAAATATTTTTAAAGCAACTAAAATTTGTGTTAGTTTTTTTAAATTTAAAATACTTATTTTATATTATTACTAATTTACATAACTACTTTCCTCCCCCCCCCCCCCAAAAAAAATAAACGTTTGATTTCACTTATGCCAACAGTCAAAGTAAAAGCAAATTTATAATATATTTAAACTTATAATTAGATATTAGTAATATTTTATAAATTGAAAAACCACACTAATACTAAATATAAGTACATATTATGTATATATATTGTATTAATGAATACTCATGCTTATTGATTTTTTTTTTTTTTTATGTATATTTAGAAGGTTTGTTAGGTTTTCCAATTAATAAAGAAGTCAAAGTATATTCAGAACCAAAAACTCAAGAGATAACACCAAGTAGTTTCATACCATATTGCTCAATGGCCCATGCTCAATTGTCTGTGCATGGCTTTAGAGATTCAGTTAAATTTTTTGTGTCTGTACCAGGTAATATTCTTTATAATCTCAAAAAAATGTTAATTGATTTTATAAATGAAATGACTTTGATTTATGTAGATATTATTATTAGTTTATTATAAATGATTTTATTGATTTTTAATAAAAATACTGTATTTATTACAATGATTGTTTGTTTTCAATTTAGGATCCGGGGGTTTTTCTGCTGCATCTGCTATTCAACAAGATGATCCAATTGTTGAATGTGTTCCAGATGTTGAGCATTTAACATCTACATTAATTATAGCTGGTGGTGAAGGTTATATAGATTTTAGATCTGGTAAGTATGTTTTGTATATTAATTTTTTAATTAAAATAAAAACAATTGTAGGAAGAAAAATATTAAAAATGTTTTGTCTGTAGCCGAAGGGGAAGAAACGAATGATGCGACTTGCCATTTGCTCGCTTGGTCCATGTTGTCTAGAATTATTCAACAGGACAATTGCTAAAAAGTTATAAAAATATCCCTCAAATATTAAAATGGTATTTATAATTATCGGTCCATAGTTTTCGCTTTCATTCTCTTCTGATATTGATGTGGTTAAATTTTCTTGATTTCTGTCTTAAAATATTGATGTTTTCACTTAGTACTAATTGCTATAAACATCAAGTTCATAATTTTAATCCGTAATATTTTGTATTTATTTAATATCATTAACCAATTGGAGCTATCCAATTGAGAATATAATGTACATTTAATCAATAACATTTTTTTAAATAAAAAATCTTAGAAGTTTCATAAGTCCTTGAAACATATTTATTTCTTCATTGATGCATTTTTAATTTCAATGATTTAGTAATTTAAAAAAATATTGATTTCAAATAAATTGTTAATTTTTTCAACTCTTATATAATATTTCTTTTTCATTTAATTTATTTTTTAACTTCAGTGTAATAATAAAGAGGTTGTTTATACAATAAGAAAGAACTTTTATTATTGTTTAAAAAAAACATTTAAAATAAAAGTAACAAATTAACTGTAAAAATGTCTTCTACTTTTCACCATTAATTTAATCTTAAATAGTCAAACTAATGTCTTAACTTTATTATTATTAACCTTGCAGATTAAATTGATAAATTTTAATTGTAACACATATTTATTTTTAAACTTCATGTTGAAATAAAAATGTAAAATGTTAACTATAACATTTGTTTTAAGTACTCTATTAATTATAATTTGTGTAAAGTAAACCTACTATCAAAATAATATCTTAATTTTTATCTAATACTATGATTAATTTTAAATTAGGCTTAAATTGTAATAGGTACTCCCTGCCGAATAAAAATTATTATAAGGTCATTTGTTGTACTGAAAAACTGGTTTGTTTCTATAAATTATTTATTATTGATACCATTATTATTTTTCTATAAACAATGTGATTCTATACATCAGATTTATTCTGGTGTCATTTTTAAACATGGTTTCATTTTTCGATTACTATATTGCTATATGATATTCTACTAAAATATATTTTTCTAAGTGTTAAGCATGTAAACTATAATATTGTGAGCGGGTATATTATGTGTATGTTCATCAATCAGTTAAAAATGCTAATAATTATCTAATAATATTTGATTTATATTTATTAATGAAAATCTAAATAATTCACAATGTGATATGAAATCATTTTATTATCATAACATTTAAAAACATTTGTTTATTTATTTACATTTAAATTTTATTTTGTTGATATGCATGTATATTTTTTCATAATCATTAAACTCAGTACTTAAACAATGCTATTTCGGTTATCAATATTTTTCCCTATAATTCATCATTATTATCGTTTTAATTATATAGTATATTACAATTAAATTAATATTTTTATAAACAACCCATTTTTACTCAAATCTACCTACAAAGTATTTTAAATAATTTATAATTATTCTTGAAAAATCTGTGCCATTTATAACTCACTAGTTCAAGCTTCATTAATGCACCATGTTGGCTGTTATTTTACTTTTAGCATACAAATCAGTTGAAACATAATATTTATACTTGATAAAAATTGTTATACTACACACTTTATTTTATTGATAGCATTAATGAAAAGGTATCATCTGTTAGTTTTTTAGAACATTAACTTTTATAATTAAGGTGTTGAACAAATGTATTTAAACAAAGTTATTCTATACTGTTTGTATTTCAGTTGCTAACAAATTGTATTTATAATGCTTTATTAAATACTCCGAGATAAAAATATTTAAACAGTATTTCATACTAACAAAAATATTAAAAGTACCCACTAAGACAGTTACTAACACTGAGTTTATATATTATTAATTATTCCTCTCTTTGAGTTAACAATAGTCAAAAAAATATCTTTAAAAATGTAACAAATTTATAATCAAAAGTTTTATTTTGTGTTATATTTGATGAACAAAATTATGCTCATAAGTAATGACTTGTGTAACTGTATTAAATTGAAAATATGGGAATAGCCCATTTCCACTGCAATTAAAATCATGTTTCCCTCAACATCGGGAAGGTCAGATTCCTTTTTTTGCCAGACAAATCACAACAGAGTAGTGTTGTTTTGTTCTTAACAACTCTATATTATATTCTGCATGATCTACAATAATTGTCTTCTGCTATTTTACATCAATATATACCAAATATTTATAAAAGTTATATATTCTATATATTTTTTTATACATAAATTGTATTAAAGTAATATAGAATTAATTATAATACCAAAGCTTGTTACTTTATTCTGTCATAATAATTGTTTGGCGTTAACGGGAATCCAATTTTTTCAGATATTGGCGGAAATAGGCCTCATCACCACCCCAAAAATACATTTTAAATAAAAATATGATATATTCATTAATTTAATTTGTGTGTGTATTGTATTTTATAGTAATAATATTTTTTTATAATTATAGATGAACAAGGAGATAGCGACTACTTTGACCGAACAGAAAAAAATCAATTATTTCTCTGGGAAGTTCTTTCAGAAGTCAATAATAAAGCAAAAATTAATGTTGACTCATTAAATAATACAATATAGTTCAATATGGTCTATTGAATTTTATATAAAGTGCCATTTTTCATTATCAAATGATTTATTATAGATGAATTGAATTCAATAGTATAACAAACTATTCTTCCTCATTTTTATTTTAATAGTTTATAACTTTCTTTTGTTACCTAAATATCATCCCTCTTCTCCATCCCATATGATATGCTTTTATTATTTGCATTATATTATATTGTGCTGTGATTTATAACTCATCTAATACATGTTTGAGATTTCTTTTTATAACTAATTGTTGTTTGTTAATTTTTTATCGGACAATATATTATTACATAGACTTAATCAATTATTTGTTATAATGTTTTTTTACATTTATGTTTTATGTATATAACATTTTAGTCAACACAAGCATGTACAATTATTTAAATTATTTGTTTCAAACAATTTTGTTGTACCTAAACTAATTATTTTAAGAATCTTGTTTTTATTTATTTTGTTCATTATACATTTTTAATATAATATTAAAAAGTAAAACCTAAATTGTATTATTTTGTACATTATTTTAAACTTGTTTAAACATTTTTTTTAAAAATATTTACTGACTTATAACTATGTGATTAAGTTATTATATAATGTTTAAAAAGTAATTATTGGTATTTTGTGTATTCATATTAAACTTAAGAAAAAAAATACTGTGCAATTATAATAATTTATTGACTTTTTTAATTTGTTCATAGTTGTTTTACATGTTATTTTTTTTTATAAATAAAAAAATAAATAGATAATCAACGAAAAAACATTTGAGTTATTTAAATTTAAAATTCTTAACCATCAGTTGTTAAGTTAAATTCTCTATTCTTATTTGGGTTGCTTGGTCATGGTATTATTATTTCTCAAGAAGACATTAGTTTGTATATACTAATCAATGCAATTATTAATTGACTGCATCCCACATGAATGAAGTGTGAATATTTACTTTTCATATTAAAGTTCTTAAAAACAAAGTCAAAACCTTGAAACAAGAAATTGTGAGTATGGTAGACTGAGATGCTATGTAGAACGATACTTTTTTTTCAAAGATTAATCAAACACGTGTGCTCTTTTCTATATCATGTGTTTTGTTTGTATACATTAACAGATAATTCAGTGACCGGCTGTTCTTTTAAATCTACATTAAATGCTAGATTAACTAATTTATTCAGTGAAAAAATGTTGATAAGTCTCGGCCAATTTGAGCACTGACACAAATGAAATAGCAAATTTCATGAAACCCCATCGTGATTTCAGTTGTGATTTTTCACTGAGTTTCACTATTAAGTTTCATATCTCTTGAAAAATGTATTTGTCATGATTAACATCATGAGTTCAGCTAAACTAAAATCAAATTTTCTCAAAACTCTTCACTAGAACTCTTTGGTTTTAAATAAGTTGTATAAACATACAATTTATCTAAATATTTTAAATGTTTTGATTTAGTTTTTGCAAGAACGAAGCCTTGATCACTATAGACGATTAGCGCAAATTAGTTGATAATAATGTTGGAAAACGGTGATCAAATCACAGTCCTCTGAACAAATCCATTTGGCGATCATTTATTGATCGGCCTTACAAAGTATTAAATAAAAGTTGAAAAAAATTAATTCACATTTACCTACCTAAAAATTCAACTTCTAAAATAAAATATAGATGAATTTTCCTTCTTTTTAAATCACAGTTCAGTGCTGTTTTGCATTATATCACAAGAAAACAAAAATTCCAAACATCATGTTTTATTGAAATCAGTGGGAGGGTGATTACTTTTTTATGGAATCTTGACTTAGCCAGAATTTATTTTTGTACGCCTCAATAAAAAAAGTTAGTCACCACTAGTGTAAGAGTCAGTGGCAGATTTGAGGGGGGGCGACGTGGAAATTGCCCCTCTAGGGATTTTTTTTGTTACCTGAACCATTGATTTTAAAATATACTAGTATATTATAAAATCAATGCCTGAACTATATAATGCCGTATGATAAAATGAATATGAAATTCATAACTCATAGTAATAACTTATCTTTAATCTATGGTAATAACTGATAACTATAACATCAAAAAAACTATAAAATCGTTTTCAGATACGTTCTTGTTAGTTAACAATCCATGATACCGATTCGTCCCCCCCTCTTAAATAAAGTTCAGATCCGCCACTGGTAAGAGATGAGTCTTTGGCCTCTTCATGTGAACATAAAGGATCATTCTTTACACTATGTATTGTCCACAATATATACGATTCGGGATTTAACCAGAAGTTTCACTTTAATACAACTACAAAAATCAAAACCATAGTTAGTGTGTTGCGCGCAACTCTTGACTGCTTGTTTATTTTATTATTGTATAACATGTACCATGGACTAAGATAGTCATAGTATCTTAGACTATCTTAGTCCGTGACATGTACGTGTACCCATAGGGCTCCTTCACACGTAGCCACTCGGCAGCGCTTCTTAGCAGCACGTCAGTGGCGCTGCATATTTTTTTAGAAGCGCGTAAGTGGTGCCACTCAGGGCCGAATCAAGCCATCCGTAGGCCCTAGGCATTGAAAAAATTGAATTTCATAACGGCCACTTTTGAATATTATTATTTTATATTATTTTAAATTAATACAGCGTCATGAGTTTACAATGGAATTATCAAATATTTAATTTTATCAAATAAATAAAATTAATGAGCACTAACATATCTAGATTACATTTTTTTTTTCGGCATTTTGCGTTAGCGAATTCGTCAATGATATCATCTTTTCTAATTTCTCTCAATAGTTCTGACTCTTTTGACAACAGTGCTAGAGATGATAATTTTCCTTGACTGATAGATCTTTGCCAATTTTTAATTCTTTTTAACACAGAAAATGACCGTTCACCTCCGTAAGAAGATCCAACTATCGCTAAATAAATTTTAAAAGCAATATTGAAATTTGGAAAACTTTTCATTAATTTTTTTCAATTTGTTTTTGAAGCATGTCACTTACAGCCATGGCCGGTTCACGAAAATTTACAAAAATTAGAATTTTGCTACAAAATCATTTTCCAGATCTATTGGATATAGGTACCTGAACTAAATTAGTCGCTTTTATTTCGATTTCACTTTTGGTTAATTTGTCATCAGTTAAACAACTAAACCCTTCATTTAATTTTGTGTATGCTTCTTTTCGGTTTTTAATTTCCACAATTAAGGAATCTATCATAACAAAAACTGTTTGTATTTCAAATTTATCGCGTACATTTGTTTCAAATTCAGGTGTGATATACTGTAATAATGTAATAATATACTCTTATAATAATTTCCGTATCGCATGGCCATCGCAAAGCTATCGTCGTCTAAACAATATAGGTATTGCGCTCATGTAAACAATTTGATTATATATTTTAGACTGTTTTTAGATTTTGAGTGACGCAAAAGATCTTGGTTTTATAATGTTTATTATTTTTTTTTAAATTTAACCGTCCTTCGTAGGCCCTCCGTACGTTGTAGGCCCTAGGCACAGTGCCTACAGTGCCTAATGGTTAATACGGCCCTGGTGCCACTAATATTTTTAGAAGCGCGTTGGTGGCGCTACCAAAATTTTTAGAAGCACGTTAGTGGTGCTGCTAACGTGCGTCGGTAGACAATATTTGATCAAACATCACGGATTAATCGCGCTACTAACGCGCTGCAAAAATAGTCGCGCGATTGCAGTCACGTGTGAAACCCCCAATCTAAAAATACGTTCTGTTACAAGAAGCGCGACTTTTAGACGCCGCGTTCTGCGGCGAAGCCAGCCACTGATACCGTCTGTGGCGCTTTAAATTAGTGGCCGTGGTCGTGTGTGAAACCATCTATATAAACTAATGTTTATCCATCAGCAGCGCTGCTAAGAAGCGCTGCCGAGTGGCTACCATAAAAGGTATCATAAAAGGTACCATAAAAGGTATCACAAAGGCGTAAGCGATACTTTTACCAAAATTACATTTTTACTTAAAAAATTCAGAAAAATCAGCTTTATCAATAATTAAAATGTGTGACTACTTCATTAGAAATAAGTCATTTTTATTCTAAAAGTTTTCACTGTGGTCATAGAATATTAGATTTTTCAAATTTTTTTTTTTTAAGAGTTCCTGAACATTTGTCTAAAATGTTGCTAGTGTCTTTTTGTCTATTAACCCTTGACAGGCAAGGCTATAAACTTAATGAAACAAACAATGCTGGTCACAAGTGACCCAAGTACTTTTTAGTCATTTTTAAAATTAGTCAATGCACTTATGCACTTTTTATTTATTAATATTGACTGTTTTATGAATATCTGCTTAAAAGGGTTTTTAAGGTGAAACAATAAAAATAAAGTTTTTTAATGTATTCAAAAATACATTAAATTAAAAAAAAAAAAAACTTTTTATCATTCTGGCCTATGGTAGGATGGTTGATGAAAGAGTATGGGAAGGGGGATATGTTATTGACACTATTTTCTGATGCGAAGACTTTAAAACTCGTTTTCAGTCACAGGTGACCGGCCCGGTCTGTTCAAGGTTGCAATATGAAAGCTTTACTTATGTATTCTAAAGGAAAAATTGTTGGATTATATATAGTCAAAAGAAAAAACACCAAACTGAATATAATAATGTATAACTTATAATTCACAAACATGGATATCCATATCACAGTAAAAGTATTTTGTACGATCTTCTCATCAAACATTTCATAGCCAGAAAGTGTGCAAATTTTACAAAAAAGAAAAAATAAATAAATAAATAATAATAATAATTATTTTACCATAATGCATTATATATGTATATATTATTACATATACACAACATGATCAACTCAATTTTATAATTCAAAACATGCACCATGATAACAAAGTCGACTATAAATAAAAAAAAAAAACATATTACAAATGTAAAATATATAATAACTATTAACTTGTCACAGTAACATAAATAAACTAAGATTTCAAAGAAGTGATCATATTATATTATATTATATCATATCATATATATGTATATATATATATATATATATATATATATATATATATATATATATATATATATATATATATATATATATATATATATATATAGGTGGGAAAGAATATAGTATATGATCTGTCTTCTTCAAAATAATAAAAGAATAATTCAATATATTTAATTAATATGTTATCATATTTTATATAATTTAACAAAAATATTTTAAAATTATTCTTATGATCCCTGTAATTCAAACACTAAACTAAACACACAGAAAATAATTACATAGGTAACAAGAATTTGTCTTTTGAAAAAACAAGTTACATTAATATTTAATACTTTTACAATCAAATATTAATATACATATTTATATGTGTATATATTTTACTCAATAAAAATGTTTTACTTTAAGAAAGGTTTATTAAAAACATTGATGTTGCATATAAAACGGACGGACATTTAAAAAACATACATGTTGACTATTGTTTATAATTTATGTATAAATTAATAAGAAAAAAATGTAATTACAATTTATTAGTTTTAATTTTGGTGTTAAAAATACATTTAAAAAACATTGTAATGCCAATTAAGGAGGTTCAACATTTTAAACTGAACTTTACCTATCTACAGAATTCACATTAGGTGAATTTTCAATTAAAGGTACAGATGTATCAGATGAAGAATTAGATACAACTGGTAAAATAGATAAATCTTTTACACTTGACTTTGAAGTACTGCCTGTCAATGGTACATCACAAGATAGTGGTTCTGAGAAAGATGTATTAGATGGGAACAAATCATTATTTATTTCATCAGCTTGATCTTTCAAAAGAGAATCTAAATTATAAAAATGTTTAATGAATATATTATATTCAAGTCTAAAACTAAATGTTACCTGTAAAATTGTCTATAGACAAATTTGTATTATTAGCTGATTCAAATGGTTGAGTGACATCTTGTGTGTTTTCTTTGATTATATCAGGAAATAATTCATGGTTGATTTCTGAATCTCCATTAGTCACCATTGGATCTTCAAAACTTGAATCAAAATTTGCCCAGCCAGTTTCTAGTTTAGGTGTAGGTTCTTTGACATTTTCTCCCCACGGACTTGAAGAAAATGCATTGGAAACTATATAACAATACAATTTTAGTGAATAAATATTACACAGTTAAAAATACATTATTAACAAAATATTGTACTAACAATTAATAGAATTATTATCAATTTTCATTTCACTTGATAAATTTGCATTCATTTGAGACCTAAAGGTTTCCCAATCAGATGTTTCTGGTGACCATAACCTATAAAACCATATAAAAGCATTATTAATATTTATTATTGTATGCTTAATTAGTAAACTCACATATTACAATCTTTTGATAGCATATCATCTGACTTATCATACGTGTTACAAAATATATTAACTCCATAATCTCTTTTGGATGAACCTAAACTAGAATCTTTCCATAATTGATTGTTAAATATTCCTAATGCTCCTGATTGATCATCGTTAATATCTTTGCATTCAGATTCATCAATATTCATTTCTGATGACCTAACTGAACACATGCGATTGAACATTTCTGCTTGCATTTCCATTGAGTCTCTAAAAAACATTATTATTTTTTTTATGCATAAAAGAAGCTATAACAATCTTACTTGTCATCGTCATCGTCATCATCATCATCATCATCAAAGTTTACATCAACTCTTGATATACCAAGCTGATTGTCATTACTATTAAATTTTATTTCTGGTCGCCCATAAATTCCATCATCTTCCATGTCTTCCCTAACGTTATTAATTGGTATTTCATCTCGAGGGTGTATTCCTCCCTTTAAATTAAAATGATATAAAAAATGTATAATATTTATCAAGATCTTCAAATTTTAATCTAACAATATTATCAACATACCAAACAAGAAGAAATTCTTTCTTCGTGATCTTCTAGTGTAGTAGATGTAAAAGAATCCCATTGACTTACAATATCGTTATCTAATGTATTTACAATTATGCCTCGAAAGTGATCAGAATAAAATGCTTCTGTATTATGTAAACTTTTAGCGATTGCTGCCAAATGACCAATGTATCCTTTTCTTTTTTTCCCAGGCTGAATACTATAATAAAAAAAAATAACTACATACATGATCTTTTCATATTTATTTAATGCACTTTTACTTTAAAAATAAAGAATGAGTTTCAATAAACACTGTTTCATTTTTTAAAGTTACAATTTATTAATATTCATAGTTACAAATTTATTAACTGTATTGATTAAAAAGAGCTCAACAGAAATAAATAATAATTAAAGTTATTGAGTGAAAGAATAAAAAGTTGATAGATAACTGAGTATTTTAGATTTTAAATACTGAACTTTGTATTTAGAATTATTAAAAAAAAAAATTCATAAACATGTATTTTAAGAATATCGCATATTTTTTTCATTTTAAAAATACAAAATTTTATTAGAGGTTATTAAAAAAAAAAAACAACAAAAACAAAAATTTATCATCTTCCTAAAATGTAAAATTATTTAGAGAAATTATTGACGGCTTGAATGATTTAATTATATTTTAAAGAAAATTTAAATCAATAGACTCAAATATAGAAGAAAGACAACTATTAATATTGTATATATTGTTAATTTAAAATATTCAATATTATCTTTGGTATCATTTGAGATTTGTAATATTACCTCATTCACTTTATTATTAGGAAGAAATGCTTAGTGATCTAATTTCATATATAATTTTCTGAGTACTAAAATATTAATAAATATTAAATAATAATATATATTTGATACGTGATATGTGATAATTATTTTAAACTTTATTTCATGTTATTTTTTGAATTCTTCAATTCTTTTTTCTTTTTGAAATAGACCAATACAAATATTTAGTTATTTGAATAATAAAAAATACAAAAATAGGAATTTTTAAAATTAGTAGAAAAATATACTTTTATCTAAACATTTTGAACAATTATTAATATAAATATGTATTTATCAGTATATTTTACACAGGTGAATATATAAAAACTCTTATTTTATTGTAGAATTTTCATAAATTAATTTAAGAACATGATTTTAGCTTGAAAATTATTATTTACTAATTACTTTTTTTTTTTCAATGAATCAAATAGATAAACAAAATATCAGAACTTATTACAACATAGTAAAATACAAAAAATAAAACTTATGCTATATAAATGTGTAGCTAGAATGTTAAAATAAAGGAAAAGAAATCTAGTTTTTTAATTATACGATTTAAGTTAAAAGTAGTTTCGACATATAAAAATAATATTTCAAGTTTTAGGAGAACATAAATCCGGACCCCTATGGTAAATACATAATATATTACAGTGCTTTTCAACCTCCTTCCACCAATAAGACTCTAGTTCGATATAAATAAATGGTTAAAACAGAACACTATAAAATTAATTGTTTTTGTTTGTTTTTTTTTTTTTTTTTAAATTATAGACTTCAAAAATCAGTACAAGAAAAAAAATTGCCACTAAAAATGTTGCTGGATATCAAAAATTTAACTATCAAAATTAATGCATTTTTTTTTTTTTTTTAATGTTAAGTAATTTACAGTATTTGGCAACAATTATTAATTTTAATCAGCAAGTAATGTGCTCAAAAAGTTTATTAGCGATACATCTTATAACCCATTAATACATTAGACACACAAGAATCCAGACATACTGAAACCAGTTGAGAAACACAGGTATAAATATAAAATATAAAAAATTCATTCATGTATCTTAATATTTAATATCATAAATTGTATCATACCATTTCTCATTATCAAGAATACGTTCAATTAATTTACAATCTTTAATAACCTATAAAAATAAAAGGTTAGTAAATACACAGAGTGATTGATGGAAAAGAATTCTTACGTGAGCTATGAATGTGCTGTTTTCTGCAATTGAATGGTTACAACACATTATCTCATGGAAGCATTGTACCACTTGAGTATGTAAAAAATTATTTAACTCATAGTAAAAGAAGCAATCCTAAAAGATAAATTATAATATGATTAAATTATCAATTATTAGGTTATAGATAATGTGATAATTTTAAAATTAAAAAAGGAAGAGCATACAACATAAAAATATAGTGCGGACCTGTATTTGTTCATCTATAGTCAAGATTGGGATGTATTAATTGTTTAAGTAAATATTATTTGAGTTTATTAAGTACATATAATTACAGTTTTAATATTTCCAGTTATTATTGAGAATTAATATTTTCAATATAAATATTTACAGTAAACCTTCAAAATAAAAATAAAGGTAATAACAGTGTCATCGTAAATTATCATTATTATTGTTAAATTAATAAATTTGTTGTTCCTTAAATATAAGGTTAAGATATTTCTAATTGAATGGTGTAAATAATAATTAATACTTACAAGGAGGACTTTTATTGTATTAAGTTGAGCAAATCGTTCATTTATTTGTTGATTATGCATACTTAGTAATGAACTTATTAATTTTACGATTTGCAAACGGACATTACCAAAAGGTTTTTCTATTACATTACCCATGGATTCCAAGCTTTCAATCTAAATCAAAAGAGAAATAATAATGTTTTAGATTGATGCAAATAAAAAAGTAAAATTATTTTTAACATATTCAAGATTTACTTAACTACAATAATGTAACAAATTGTTATTATAATTAAATAATGAAGTTTTAAGTTTATTTTTAAATTACATAATAATAGTTAAAGTAGCATTAACTTTATTTAATCAAAAAAAAAAAAAAAAAATACATAAAAACTAAAAATTAATAACCTTAGGAGGAACCAATAAAATATTGTGAATATGTTCTAAAAACGGTAAAATTGTAATACAAAGAATCTCAGCCAATGATTGTTTTTTAGTATACACTTCGTTAGAATCTTCACCTCTGAAAAAATAATGTTCATATTAAGTTGTATTTAATTTTAACTAAAATCATTGCTTACTTGAATTTAGTAGTCATTAACAAAGTTTGTAGTATTGAAATACCACCCAATAATGTACTCTCAGTCTTCTCAGATTGGCCAAACATTTTAACTAACACCATGTTTACAGTCTCTGGTCTAATTAAGTACATACATAATTAAAATAAAATATTTTAAGATTTAAAATATATATATATATATCTTACGATTCAATTGACATGACAAGCGGATTTTGTTCAAGTGGATGTAATTCAGATGCAACTTCAATAGCACAAATTATTTCTGCTGCATTTAATTGTCTAACAGGAAGATTTTTAGGATCTAATGTATCCACTAACTTAAAAATTAGTTGCTCTTTCTCAAATAACTAAATTAAAAATAAGTGTATTGAAATAAATAAGTACTTAATATACTAAAATTTAGTAAAAATATAATATAATTTAACATACTATAAATATGTTACTTCGCAAAGGGGGGCCTTCTAAAAGAGTTGATATTTTAATAATGAGATCCATTATGGCAGATGTATCAAGATGTTTCAATAATAAATCTATAAAATTTCCTTTATCTGTTATTTTTTCGAGTGTTTTAAGACAATTGAACTGATATGTATACCAATCCTATAAATTAGTAATTGAACAATCAATAAATAAATCACAAAAAAGTTACATTTAAATAATTGTATTACAATAATAAACTAAGTAACTATATGGTAAAATATAAAGGACTTGGATAAAGTACATGTAAGTGTGTAACAAATAAAAAATAGAGTGCTTCACAATCGGTATTCATTTAAAATCTAAACACACTGTAAAAGTTGATAGTAACTATGAGTTGAACATT
Organism: Therioaphis trifolii; assembly: GCA_027580255.1. Lineage (NCBI taxonomy): Eukaryota > Metazoa > Arthropoda > Insecta > Hemiptera > Aphididae > Therioaphis > Therioaphis trifolii. Next base: position 27,756,040 of record CM050406.1, read on the forward strand.
AATACTGTAAGTCAAAGTAATGTTAGTATTTTAATAAATTTATTTTGTATAATTATTCCAAACAATAGTATCATAAAAGATTACCTAGCTTAAATTGTTTCAAATTATTAAATTAATGAATACTTCGTAAAAATTATTTAAAAAAATAAATAATAAAAAATAAACATACTTGACTTCCTGTTTTTAGTATAAGACTACATAAAGTACGGCTAAAATATGAAGCCATTAATGAATTAAGTGGACGTTCATTGTTTTCTAGAAAACTAAAAAAACACTTCCAAATATCTTCCTCGTGTGAAAGAACATTGTACATAGGTTGAATATCACTAGTTAATATTTCACAAGCTAAATTTGGTAAAACAAAGCGAGTTTCTAACTTTTCATTTTCTTGAGGTTCTTGTGTAACTAAACGGACCAATTCCAATGCGACATCAGGTTTTGTTAAACTATAACAAAATTAAATTAAAACGTAAAATTCTATAATATTTTATGATAAAGCAATAGCTTCATTATTAAAAAATATCTATCAGTAGAAAATGCCAATTTTATAACAGTCTTATGTTTAAATGATACTGTCCTATAATATTTTCTATTTTTCAATTATAATTTTTAAATGATACATGGAAATAGATTTATTCTTGGTAGAAGTAATAAATAATAATTAAATTTAAATTAGGTAAAAATTACCAAAGGAACTTTCATGAGTACTTTATAATAATATTAATGAAAGTTTTTTGTTTATTTACTTTAATATTTTAATACTCTGTAAAACATTTCCACAAAATATAATTATAATATTAAGCAAAGATGTAAGTAAACAGTGAATTTTATAAATGTTAATATAATTAATGGAAAACTGATTGATATTTAAATTTGATCTATAAATAATTATATGTTAATATACGTTAGAACTTTTTATTAACAGTCAAAATTATAAAATAAAGAAAAAAAAGCTAATGATGATGATGTCAAACATTAACAAAATACCAAAAGTAATATAGATTTTATTAATAAAAAGTAATATAGAGCAAGTACGAAATACTAACTAGATTTAGCCGTTAAGGTCTAGTTGTATAAATTAAATTTTAAGTAGTTATTAAAACTAATATTTATACAATTGACTTGATTTATGCTGAATGCTGACATCTATTAAATAATGATTAGGAAATTATTTTATATAAGAAGATTTCTCTTTTCAGATTCTAAGTGAAGCGTAGGATCTGATGGTATCTCAATTAAATTTATTTATTTTATCTATAGACATTTATGTTAAGCGAGTGAGCAGATTTAATTATGAAATCCTTACTCATTTTATATTACTGACTACTAGTAAAGAAATGTAATAACTCAATACAAATGGTAACTACTATAATTAAAACAATGAAAGAAACAGTACTGCTTAAGGTAGTAGTTAGTAAGTTCAAAAGTTTTTAAATGGCCGTAAATTTAAAAAGAAAAAGAAATTGTTTTTTGTGAAGCATGTAAATAGAGCAAAATTATAAACAAGCAAATAAATAAAATTATTAATTACTTACAAGTCTATAAGTTTTTTATTCTGACCCTTAAGCTCTTCTAATAGATTTTGTTCTCTCATGAGATCATTGAGGCACAAATTCTAAACAAAAAAACATATGATATATGTATAAAAAAAACTAAAAATAACTTGAATAAAAACAATTCACCTCTCTGTCAAAAATTGAATCCCAATTAGATGCTGGATTAGTTTTCCAATACATGATGAATATCACAGGTTCACTTCAAATTAAAAAAAAAAAATACTAAAAATAATTCATAAAACAACAACACTAATTAATAATATAAGTCAAAATAGTTGATATTTAAGCCGGCTAACAATTTACTTGAAACGAAAAAGGCTAAATCAACCACTTCCAAAAATTTAGTTATCACATCTGGAATGTCCCTGAACGTCCGATAGAAAACAAAATTTAAATGTTAAAAGCACTACTGATCATACATGTAATTGCACTACTTAGGTTCGCCCATGTGTCCTAAATGTCTTATGCACTAACAGAAAAATGTATAAAAAGATAACTTGGGAGACTTTTTTATGTAGTGAAAAAAAAATGTTGAATGAGAAAAAATTAGTAACAAATACGTAGTATCAACTATCACGAAATGGCGGTCGCGAATTTTGGTACAGTGTGCTCACATTACAAATAAAATATACTGCACATCACCACACATTTCCTATTCATTTTAATTCATTCATTAAAATATTGAATAATTATTTAAGTATTAATAATTAAGTAAAAGTACGAACTTCAATTTTATTATTAATGCTCTCGAAATAAGTCATAACTCATAATTCGGTGTTAACAATCCCTACCATTCTCTTTAATGAACACAATGGAGCTGGTATCTAAGGTTTAACATTTAAGGTACGCATCATCAATACAATAACAACAGATTACGATTGTGTTTCCATGTGTGTCAGACTATGATTAAATTTGTAAAATTAATAATTTTAAGTTAGAAATTTAACATATTATTTTTTTAAACTATTTCCAATTCCATAAAACTATTAATATCATATTAACATTGATATGATGCTCATAATCTTAAAATATTTTGCAAACTTTTAGCAATGATGCATTTTTGGTAATATGGTAGGGTGGTCCTAGTGGATACTTGAAGTAATCAACAAATATGGTTTGATTGTTTGAACATTTACTGTGACTTGATATTCAAATGGTTTACGGTTTATTTCATATCATTTTACATAACATATTACATATGTACCAAGTCATATTTTGTCTGAAATACTTGGCGGGACACAAGAAAAGCGAATGCGGTAGCAAAGGTTTGGAACCTTTTGAGTATTCCTTTAAAGCAGCTGTCGAGAGTTACTTGGTTAATTTCTAGGAAAATAAGATGGAAGAAGAGACGGATAAAGGAAATAGAAGGTTGCTAAGAGAATAGTAGATAATTAAATGTTGAGAAATAGTTGGTATCTCAACACTGGATCTTCCATGTTTTATGAACACATCAAATAGATTTGTATGCCCACAAATCGGTGTGTAAAAGGGACTAGTATTCAATTCTTGATTGTCCAAGTAAAAGTGGAGACAATCCTAAATTATTATATTGAAATACCTGGCCAGATTTCACAGGTTTATTAAATAAATATAGTTAATGTAAAACATACATACCTCAACTCTGGACTAATAAAACATTATATTGAAATAAAATCATGATTAACTTAATTAATAATTAATGAAGAATAAACCAATTTGCTAATCACAGTACACATCAATGACCAATAAAATTTAATCAATAATGGTAAATTCCAGACATAAATCTTAATTCAGAATAAGAAACATTAAACCCATTGTTTATCTATTGTTGTTTGCATTAAATATAAAATGTTGAAGCCATAAATAGTAAAAATACTAAAAATTAAATGAAAATCACTGACTAACTTTGTAGTATAAGTATGCATATCACAATTTGGATATTACAGAAAAATTATAAATATTAAATACATAGCTTTTAAGATAATAAAATATTTTTTATTTAACACGCTTTTCTTTTTTTTTTAAATAAAATAGAAATAATAATAAGAGTTGTGTACTTGTATTTTTGGAATAAATAATAGTAAAAAGGCAAAATTACTTATATAATAGCAAAATAATTTAATTAACAATGAAATGTTTTATAATTATATTATATAAAAATATAAGATTTTAATTTCATAGTTTAGTTATATTTCATTAAACAACTTATATAAATCTTCAGAAAGTGCCAATGATGAACATTTTTCTCGAAAATCTCTCTTGTACATTTGCAAAAGTTTAATTATCTCATCCTTTGTTTCTGAAAACAAATCAATAATCATTATAATAAGCTGTACATATTAAAATCATTAATTCCGTAACTACAAGTTAGTTAAAATACTAAAAGAATTTTTTTTTTTTATTACTGGATTTGAAATATTGAATAACATTTATTAATCTATGAATCTTATTTATATATTATATTTTAAAGGGGGGTATTATAACACAAAAGACCAAGTGCCTTTGTTTAAACAGCATAGCCAAATTATACTAGTCAGAATTTTAATTTGAACTATCTCCAATAAGTAAATGTATAAGAGTATTTTCAAAAAAATTATTTTCATATAACAAAATAAAATAATGATGAATAATTTCATTACAGTTTTGTAAGAAAACTAACAATATAGCATTATTTAAAATATAAATAAATACTTTTGTATTATTTTCTTATATTATAATATAATTATTCAATCGTGAATATTAGGCCGTCTACACACGGAACTAGTCAAAAGAAACTAAATGCGTTTGTGATTTAAATTACTTATCGGTTACTAACGCGTTAGTGATTCAAATCCGCACACGATCATTGAAATGTGATCAAAATCACTAGTTTATTCTGTTTGGTTATGGTATGAAGACCTGAATCATTATTTTACAATACTATGGATGATTCTAGTGATGAAGAAATGATGATTGCAAATTACTATTACCATACCAAAACAAATAGAAAACGAAGGACATTTTGGGTTCATCCATACATTGAAAGAAATTTTCACCATCGACTATTTGATGCCGTGCAACAATTGAATCTTTCAGATGTTTAATTTCTATGCTTTTATCGCTTGTCTGAAGGAAGTTATTTACAATTAGTACAATGAATTTCAAAGTTTGAACAATTTGTTAGATAAATAAAACTTTTATGAATACAAAAATTAATATTTGTAATTTTATTTTTATTATTCACGTATTTATTATTATCAACTACGTATTTTATAATCTGTTATACCAGTGCAAATAACGTAAAATCAAATTTCTATAACTCTGTCATTTTTTGACTTAGAAAAAAAATTCATTAAAAAATACCAAAAAAAATAATTTGTGGTCAAAAATGGATCATGTCATTAAAAAAAAAAGTTATTGTGCGCATGCGCAAAGTTAACTGTCGAAAAATTGTCTAATTATTTGAAAATGTGTATAATTATGTTTATTAGTTAGCCGAAAAAGCAGAATTGAAATATATGAAGCCTGCACATAGTTGTTTCCACTTATCGTGATCACACTGTATAGTTAGTGACTAAACGTAGACTGGTTAGTGATTTGCGTCAGTAATTAGTTTCTTTTGAATAGCTCCGTGTGCAGATGTCCTTAGTTTTGATTTTAAATATAAGGTTACTATTAAATTAATTTGAAACTATGATATCTAATTCATTAATTTAAAAGTCAATTAATATAGTTTGATTTAGCTCCAATAAAAATATGATTACCCTTTTCATGATATTTTTTTTTGTCATTTAATGTTATTAGAGATGCCTTGATAACAGGTTCTAACAATGAAACCATGTATGGATTGCCAATTTCATATAAGTAAACCAAGCAACGGAACACAGTCAAGTTTTCAACAAAGTCTTCATGAAGTGGAAGGTAATTAATCATAACAGGTATCACCTATAAACAAGAAAATAAGGTGTAAGGAGTTATTATTCAAAATAAGATTTAAAAATCAAGGTTTGTTATATGCATAAATTGTAAGTATACGAAAAAAAAAATATAAAATATTACAGATAATAACGTTTAAATGTTCATTAAAATCCTTAAATATTCATTATATTCATAACTTGTTAGAAAATAATCAAATAATGGTGGTTCAACATACCAAGAGATAAGATTATTAACAGAATATATATTTTAATATTTTCTCTCTACTTTGCCTTATCTATATAAAATTCTATATTTCAGGCTATTTACAATATATACATTATAAGAAATGAAGAACTTATGATTAAAATGTAAATAAATTATCAATTATATTATACAATTAATTTTTTAAACCTTAAAGTACTGTTATAAAATCAATAATTTGGTTTTTTCTCACAATAGTTATTGACATGTGAAAATTAAATCAATATATTTTGGTCCATTTTTATGGATTTATTTTTTTAATACTATAGAAACTATTAAATTATATTTACATGATCAAGAGGTACTCCTTCAATGTTGGTTATTATCATACGGGCTAAAGCTCCATAAACATTGTCTAATACTTTTGATCGTTGTTCTTTAGTAACCACTTGAGAAAATGTATTTAATATAGTAGGATAATACCTAAATTATTTTCAAATTTAATAAGAATGAAAAAAATATTAATATATTTGTTGTATTCATAAAACAATTATTCTATGAAAATATAAATAAATTAAAATACATACATGTAAACAGATTCTTTACCATAAAATGCAATTTCTCCTAACGCAAATACAGAATTGTTTCTCACAGAATCATCTTCATCTTCTGCGAGTGGTATTACTAGTGAGAACATAAGTTCACATAAATTACCAGCATTTTCTCCTAAGCCTTTTATAGACTCTCCAATAATAGCTAATCCTGTAGCTCGTAATATATCAGATGAACTTTTTGACTGAAATAAAAAAATAAGTAAATACAAATATATACGTCCCACAGTAAAATTTGAAATTACCATGATTTTTTTTAACAAAGGCACTAATGATTCAAAATATTCTTTAAAAACTTGGGGCGAAACAACATAACTTAAATTTGAAACAACATTTCCAGCAAATTCTATAGATAATTCATTGTTTTCACTATCCAACTCATCTAACTCGCCAGGATTATTTCCATCGCCAATCTAAAAGTAAAAATAGTTAATGAGTGGTAAACAAAAATGTATTTGTAATTCATCTTACTTTTGATGACAATATATTTTTAGTAAGCATCATAATTGGTTCAGCATATTTGATCATTTTACTTTTGATTTTTTTTAACATTTCAGCTAATACATCTAAGAATACTGTATTTATAGATTCTAATCCATTTTCCTGAATGCTTTTTTCTCCATAACTCAGAAACTTTTCTAATCCTTTTTCTAAAGCTATTTTTTTTTTTTTAACGAAATAAAACAAACATAATTAATTAATAAAATTACAAAAATTAACAAAAATTATTTCTCATTTAATATATTGATAATACCAAAATTAGAATAATTTTCTTATACATGGAATATTACTAGTAAATTATTTAAGTGTATTTTCTAACAATAGTAGGGTTGGTTTTTTACCTCGCATAACTTAACTTCACAATTTAATATGGAGTGATAAAAAAAGTCATCATTGTGATTTAAATCTAAAGGAGAGATTTAAACATTTAGTAATTTAAGTTAATATTTGCTCAAAATGTGTTTACTTTAAAAGATCGAATATTTTACTTGAGATGAATTATTTTCAAGTTGATCGAGGATTTATTTATTATGATTTGATTTTATATTTTATTAAATAAATATAATAATAAACCCACAATTTAAATATGACAAATTACACAAAATAATAATCTGTAGTGTACAATATAAAAATACAATTAATAAAGAACAAACTTACATTCTTGACCGGTTATATCTGATACTTGTGACAAATTTATACATAGTTGTCCATATGCTTCAAGTACAGAATCAATAGTATCTTCATCATCTTCTTCTAATAACTTTGATAAAATATCAAAACTAGTGTATAGATAAGGTAAAAATTTTTCCCTAATTAAAAAAAATGTATTTATAATTAAGTGTTTTAACAAAACATTTATTTCAAATATTATGTTCATACCCTATGACTTCAGCAATTTGTGTAATTGTTCGACAAGCATTATCTTTTTCTTCCATTACTTGAGCATCAATATAAGCAACTAATATATAGAAAAAAAAAATAGAAAAATTATTCATTGGTTTGTAAAAATTAGTTTTAAAGTTAAAAAGCTTACAACTATCACTATCATCATCATTGCTACCATTATCATCAGACATAAGAGATTCATCATTATCATTATCATCATCGTCTTCTTCACTACCATAAGCATTAAAACTTTTTTTCTGCAATTTTGAATACATTAAAACAAATTAGAAACTAAAATTAATAATTAAGCAATAAAAATAATGTATGTATTTACTTCCAATTTAAAACTATTATCAACAATTAAGCTATTATCTAAACTCTTCAGAACATTTTGCATTACTACGTCTATGTAAGGTGCCAAATGATCAATTGACACTTTGGCTACAGTACTAAAAAGTCCATAGCATACTGCACGGACTTCAGGTTGATCTTCCTTCGCTTCTTGTAGCAAAGTTAAGCCACATTTTAAACTAGTGTCCAAATAAGGTTCAAATACTTTAGGATCAAGAGCATCAATAAATTCAGATAGTAATTCTAAAAAATGATTTTAAGATAAAATACACACACACACACATATATAAAAATATATTAAATATTACTTACGAATTACTGAAACTTGTAAGAGTTCTAATTTTTCATCTATTCCAGGAGTTAAATAAACATTTAAAATTTCCATGACAGGGATAAAGTAAGGTGCTACAGCATCACCTCCTGATTTTACTATAAATAAAAATAAACAGCATTTTAATTATAACATAAATTTACAAATTTTAATTACAAAATATAATTAGTATGAATACCTATGCTACACATGATAGTAATTGCTTTTTCCTTAAGTTCAATAGAACATTGTTCATTTCTTATAATATCCAAAACAAGAGCAGTCATTTCTGGTAAATATTCTTCAATTCCACCTTCAATACCATCAATGAATTTATCAAGGGCATAAAACATCATACGGACTTCAGAACTACACTCTGGTTTAGTATATTCAATCATTAATTTTTCTTTTAACATTTTGATTAATTCAGGTAGTATTTCTGAAGTATATACACTAACTTGAGGCTAAATTTTAATTTATAATACAATTATTAATTCTAGTTTGATAGATTTTACTAGATTTACTTACTTGAACATATTGAGAAACTTCACCTAAAGCATACATAGCTGCAGACTTAACTGTTTCATTTGAACTATTTAAGCCCATTTTAATAGCTGTCACAAATTGTTTGAGATAACTTTTTTTTAGATATTCAGAACACCCATCTGACACAAAAGCCATCGCTACATAAGATGCTTTAAGTGCATTAGGATCTTGGGAAGTATAAGCAGAGTCAATCAATTTAATCTAAATAAATTTATAAATATTTAATATCAAGACAATATGTTTGTTTAACACGTTCAATGCCGACGTAATTTTGGTATCACTCGCTACACGCCACGTTGGTTTTGAAAAAAACATGGACGTGTCGAACACGTGACGTCGCCATACCATGGTTGTAGATAAAACCTTGTCAAAACCGCAAAAATGGCAGAAACTAATAACCAATTGTACAAATTTATTAACAAAATTATACTGAATAGCCACACCAAATTTTATGATCATACACTATCAGCCTAGTTTTCTAGAACACTTAAGAAATTCATATAACATTCGTCGGATACCCTCCGACACCGGCCAGGCGCATCAATATACACTGTCGGAGCATATCCGACGCTGGCATCGAACGTGTTAAATACATTAGGTACTTAAAATTAAAAATTTATCGTAAAACATTTTATATTAATTAACTTTTAAGTTGATTAAATTTTGTCTATGAGATTTGTGAATATTATTCAACACTTAAAATATTACTACCTTTAAATAGACTAAAAACATGAAAGAAAACTTACATATGTTTATACAGACCAAAATTTAAATTAAATATATATTTAAAAGATGACATTTTTTTAATTTAGATTAGATTAGTTATGTGGAATTTCATAGTACAAAGTTAAATTTTTAATTGATATACATACACACAATCATTAATTATTTAATTTGTATAAAATAACTAAGTGATCAATAAGTTTGCATCTATTTGATCTCCACTTTGGTTTTTTTTGGGGGGCCTTTGCAACAAATTAAAGAATTACATAATAAATGTGCTACTATCAAAAAGTTTGATTACAAAAAACAATATAGTAACAGAGATGATTTTTCCTAGTATAAATGTAAATTATCATCTAATTATTCTGTCCGAAGTCTATTCAACTGAAAACTTACCAATACAGGCATGAAAGCAGAAGCAGATATCTGATCAGAAATAGCTGCCATACATTCACCTGCTGCACTCATTGGACATAAATTACTTTCTTCTAAAAACCAGGTTTCATCATCTGATTCTTCACTTAAAATAGTGAACATTAATTCAATGATAGGTTGCAATAAGTTCGATTTGACTAATACCTATGGAAATAAAAATGAAAATAATTTAAACTTGATTTTTATCATACAAATGAAGTAGATATATTCAATATTCATACTTTCTCACTAATTACTACTATCATTATTTTAGGATATGTATTGAAAAATATAATTATTTTTGTGAATAATGTATCATATTCTATTAAATTTGCCTTCTTTTCAACTCTTCAATCTCTATTAACAACAGTCTCACATACTTTGACATTACACAAAATATTTTCACTCTCAATCACAAAATACCTTCCTAAATGTTTTTGGGCCTTCCTATCTCTATTTCTTTTCACAATTATTCTAAATTTTTTTGCAAAAATTTCAATTTGAATAATAATAAAAAATAAATCATAAATAATTAATAAACTATATCTGGTTTTAATATAATTAGATTTGGTCATAAAATGTAAGAGTTGAACAAATACTAACAACAAGTAAAAAATTACCTACTTATTCTTATTTCATATACTTTCAAACAAAATATAAACACATGAGAATATAAAACCAGGGAAAAAACTTACCTTCTTTTTATAATTAATTATCGTAGAAATTAAATTTATAGCAGTACATCTTAAAGTATCATCTAGGTCTTTTTTACCAGCAAGTTGTGCTGAAACTTGAACAATTGGTTTTAAATATGGTAATAAAGCTTGGATTGAAAATTCACACATAGAGCTAAGTAACTGATAGCAATCACAAGCATGATCTGGATTAGTTGTTGATAGAGCAAGTATAACGTCTAATACACGAGGTATAGATTGTGAATATGCTTGTAAAACCTAAAATAAATGTCTTTAATTTTTTTTTCAAATATTTAATTTATTTATATACCTGAGGGTCTTGAATAGATAATTCTAAAATATTATTCATTGAAGAAATTGTATCATAAACAGCAGGAGAAGTACAATCTTCTATACTCTTCAATGTCGTTACAAAATAGTTCAGAAATGTTGCTATATGAGGTTCAAACATTTGAGGGATATAATCAGATAAATTTCTTATAACGAACATACCAAACTGTAAATTATAATAATAAAATTCTAGTTATTTTTAATCATCTTTATTAAAATTTAAACGCAAGTTAACTTAGAAAAATAGAAAACATAATTTGGAGCATGCATAAGAGTATAAAATATGATGTAGGATACAATTTTGAAAACCATCAAATACCTATAATATTATTATAAGTTTCAATAATGCATTCCTAATATATAAATGGGCACATAAACAAATAGTGTAAGATCTTCAATGGTGATGAAGAATCTAGGAAAAATCCTAAACATACATTTATGAAACATTTTTTTTTTTACTATCATATAATATATATTTTATACCTAATATATACAGTGGAATCTGCTTAATTGGGACACATTGGGCAGTGACCTATTTGACCCCATAATCCGACTGTCCCGATTAGCCGATTAACAAAAAAAAATTGTACAATATACACACGTACATATTTATTGTTAATTAATTGATTAAAATTTAAGTGACAAAAATCAAATATGTAAGATAAATACCGTACATTACCTATACATATAAAATTCAAATACGAACGTGTATAAAATATAAAGGTAAATATGTATATAGATTAGATAGTTATAGTTTTGATAGGAAAATAGATAAGTTAGGTCAAAATATCTAGTTCGACACTTTTATTTTTGTCCCTTATAACCAATAGTTTGTTCCCAATATACGGATTTTAATTGCCTTAAAGGCATACATTCGTTAGGGACTATGCCACTTTGTCCCCATTAAGCAGTTGTTCCCTTTAAACGGTGTCCCAATTAAGCGGATTCCACTGTATTAATAATAACAATAAAATAAAAATGTTTTACAAAAATAAATATACATTTTAAATAACTACATAATATTGGGTATAATAATTTTATACCATAAGAAAATAAATAAGATAGAAAAATGTATAACGGCCTTCATTGGTATATCAGTCAGTTTGTAAATCTTAAAATAAAATTATAACATATCAATCAAAAATATAAACAGCAATTGCTTAAAATAGTTTATTTCTAGTAGGTTATTTTATATGGTAAATATTTTTGTATACTAATACACATAACGAGTGAGAGAAAGAGAAAGAGAGACAGCGAGCAAGAAATAAATTTATAAAAATTTGAGCTCCGAAAAGGAAAAAAAATGTAATGTTTATATTGATGGTGGTTAGGTTAGCAGGTTAATCTAGCAGTTCAAATCTAATAGGTATAAATACAATTGTAGTATAAAATTACAGTCATATTATGTATTTATATATAAAATATATATTTATTTATAGAACATTTTTTATAAGGGAATTAATAATTACTATACCAAATTGTGTTTTCTTTTATATGTTTATACCTATATATACGTATTCAAAAGTAAAAAAATAAAATAAAATTGTTACATAAATATACGTCACAGACTTTTACCAATTACTGATCTGAACATTTGAGTTAAAATTAAAAAATGGAAAAAGTTTAAATACTTGACAACATTTTTATTTTAATCATTCAGTAAATTAATAATTCATTTTAAGTATAACTTGATATTTCTGAGGCATCAAATCCCTCCCCCAACATAAGATATCTCATACACTTATATAATGTATCAGCACAATTTATAAATAAATATTTTATCATGATACATGTTGAACAATTTATTTTAATACAGGAGTAAATATTTTGCTTCAGTTAATCACCTAATGATGATATGTGATTGTGTTCATGGAATGCCTATTGTAGAAATATTTAGTGTATATTAAAACCAATAAGAAATTGTTCATATGCAAATATAACCACAATCACAATGTTATTTTAAACAATATTTTTAAAGCTTACCTGTCTTTCATTAGCATCATTGCTTTGAATATATATTTCAATAAGAGCAAATAATTCATTCCAGGTTCCCCTCAGAAGTTCGTGTTTAGCTATTACAGCAATTAATTGAAGAATATGTTTTTTAACTTGAACACTAGGTTCATCAACAATTACTTTGAGTAAAAATTGCTTTATTCTATAACATTTAAATTGAATATGGATTAAAGATTAGAAGTAAAACTACCATGTTTTAATTGATTTTACTGCTGACGAATATCTTGAGAAGCATTTGTCCAAGCATTTCGTTTATAAACTTTTTTTCTTAATACAAGAGCTGCGTATTCCTTAAGTTGATCACTTTTACTACTCCCAATTAATGTGCAAAGAATAACATAAGATTGGGGATTTTTCAAAGCTAATGTCAATTCTTCTGTCGCCTAAATTATTAAAATAAGCAATTTATACATGAAATATTTAAATTTAAACCAAAGTATATATATATATATATATATAATAATAATAATAATATAATTTTATTTGCAAAAGCATAAATTTACAATGTTAAATAGACAATATAAGTACAAAGTTGCAACTCATCCTATAAGCAAATAAGCTTGAATGTGGATGAGTTGAGTTCTATTAAGGTATACAATCGTGCATTATATGGTAAACAAAAAAATTAAAATTAAATTAAAATAAAAGTTACAGATTAATTATTCCAAAATACAAAAAACAATAATCTAAGATAGAACACTAATATATATATATATATATAATACACAGTGACTTAAAGTATCAAATGAATTGTAATTCATAACCAAGAATATATATTTACCTGTTTTATAACTTCGTTATCCGACACTAATAACCGTGACAAGATACCCTCCATTTGAGTAGGGTCCACCATCATTTTTATTTATAATATTAAATCGTGATTAGTGAAAGTTAAGTTGAGAGTTAGAAACTACTAACTAGGCGTGCAATAACGAAAATATGATATATAAAAACCAAAATTCACACGCACATGGATGGTAGATCGCTGAATAGTGGATACTTGGTCTAAAGAGAAAGAATCACATGGCGCGGTTATTTCTTATCAATATATAGGAAATTGGTTATTTTATTCATGTTAATATAAACAATGATACCAATATTCTGATATAAAATAATTTTTAAACACCAACATAAAAAATTCGGAACTAGAAAATTTTGGCTAAATAAAAAATAAAAAATTATTAATTATGTTTTTATATTTCATCGTGTTAAAGGTTAAAACTTAAAGCTGATCCTTTCAGTAGTATTTTCACTAGTATTCTTGTCTATGAGTCTAATACTAGAGAGTAGAGAGGTATTCAGTGAAAAATGTGTTTAGTTTTAGATCAACTCCACAAAGATTCACATATTCACAAATATTCACACACAATACTCTCAATAATTAAGTATCTAGTATCTACATAATAAATAAGTATCTAACATTTGGAAGACATTGGTACTATCATAGACCTATTAACTAAATAGGTCTATGGGTACTATTTAACTTAAATATTCTATATTATTAAACTTTTTTTAAAAATGATCATTTTTCTTATTAATAATAAAACAATTCTTGTCAAAAACATAATGTGTTGAAATCAGAATTTTTTTGTCAATCTAGTGAAGTCATAAAAATTTAAATACCTAGTAGGTAGTTTACATTAATAAATAGTACTCTATTAATTTTCTTACTTATGATTTTCTACTAATTCTAATTTTTTTACTTACTTACTTATATATGGTCTTAACTATACATAGTAGCGGCATTGATTATAGAATAGACTATTAATAGTTAATTAAAAATATAATCAATGGTAAAGAGTTAGTGAAGCACTGAATATGTGAAAAAATTGCATTTTTAAATTAACATATGCAATGAAAAGAAAAATGGTAAGTGAGATGATGGTGGTACAAGTTCGTCCTTCGTCCCTTCGGTCCTCGGACAAGATATTGGTGATGAATGTATTAAGTTTTAAAGAAATGATGACTCATTTCTTTAGTATAAAACGATTCTGAGCAAAGCTTCAGTGTAATATAATATATTATTATTTAAATACTGTTTACGTATTTTACGGTTATTTGCATAATTTTTGGTGAGTTATAATAATTTATTAAAGTGTGTATAAAAAAAAATCCTGACTAACGATTTTTGAATTTTTGTTAGGATAATTAGGTAGGTATATGAGTAAGGTCATATTAAATTTTCAGAACTTTTTGTCAAATATTTAAAATTATATTACATAAAAACTTTCAAACAATTTGGTAAATTAAAAGTTCTATATTTAAGTCAAAAGTGCTTTAATTGTTCTGAAAATATTGTCCAATATAAAAAAGTATGTATTTGATATTGGATAAAATTTTCAAGTTTCTAGCTTCAATACTTTTCGATTTATGACTAAATACCTAAAATCTGAACAGTGAAAATCTCGTTTACGGCGGATTTTTACTGATTGTACCGTTTTTACTCAGTTTTTCGATCGTTATTTTTGATTACTGGAAAAACTATGGAGATTTTGGAAAAATGACCTCTCTAAAGTACCATCTCAGTTCAATTTTGAATCTAAAAAGTTGCTGGACGAAACTTTTGGACAAGGATTTCTATACGAAAAAGTGTTTACAGAAAAAAAAAAAGAAAAAAAAAAAAAAATAAACATCATTGTAAAACCATAAGATCCTTCGCTTCACTCAGAATCTAAAATGTGATGTTTAGTTTATTTCTAAATATTTATTTTATACATTTTGAATTTTTCACATTTAAAAAAATAAAACTTTCAAAATTCAAATAAATTCTAAAATATTCTTACTTATTTTTAGATTCTGAGTGAAGCGAAGGATCTTATAGTTTTACAATGATGTTTATTTTTTAGATTCTGAGTGAAGCGAAGGATCTTATGGTTTTACAATGATGTTTATTTTTTTTTTTTTTTTTTTTTTCTGTAAACACTTTTTCGTATTGAAATCCTTGTCCAAAAGTTTCGTCCAGCAACTTTTTAGATTCGAAATTGAACTGAGATGGTACTTTAGAGAGGTCATTTTTCCAAAATCTCCATAGTTTATCCAGTAATCAAGAATAACGATCGAAAAACTGAGTAAAAACGGTAAAATCGGTAAAAATCCGCCGTAAACGAGATTTTCACTGTTCAGATTTTAGGTATTTAGTCATAAATCGAAAAGTATTGAAGCTAGAAACTTGAAAATTTTATCCAATATCAAATACATACTTTTTTATATTGGACAAAACTTTCAGAACAATTAAAGCACTTTTGACTTAAATATAGAACTTTTAATTTACCAAATTGTTTGAAAATTTTTATGTAATATAATTTTAAATATTTGACAAAAAGTTCTGAAAATGTAATATGACCTTACTCATATACCTACCTAATTATCCTAACAAAAGTTCAAAAATTGTTAGTCAGGATTTTTTTTTATACACACATTAATAAATTATTATACGATTTTTTTCGATATTGTCTGATTTCTTTTAAGTTTATTTCTAATGAGTTATAATTGGTATAACAATTGAAGTTTAAATGAGTTATATCTAATTGAATATTTTATGAGGGTTTAATTACAAAAAAACTCACCAAAAATTATACAAATAACCGTAAAATACGTAAACCGTATTTAAATAATAATATATTATATTACACTGAAGCTTTACTCAGAATCGTTTTATACTAAAGAAATGAGTCATCATTTCTTTAAAACTTAATACATTCATTACCAATATCTTGTCCGAGGACCGAAGGGACGATGGACGAACCTGTACCACCATCATCTCACTTACCAGCTTTTTGCTAACTATTATATTAAAATAATAACTTTAGTATGAAGAATTAATAGAAATACTTACTATTATTTTGCTATAATCAGTCAATAAAATAAATGGCACTCGCTTGTTTCAATTTTCAAATTAATAATATTCTATGTGCATAATTAATTAGTAAGTTTTAAAATATCTTAACTTCAAACCTAAATTCCATCCTCGTTCGCTAATTAAAAAAAAATATCTACAAAAGTTGTATAGATAAAAAGGGAGAATATGACAAATTATAATTAAAATAAAAATTGTTATCCTTTCATAATATGAGTAAGCATACAAATGTTGAAAATCATTAGTATAATGTTGATTTTTTGAATAGCCCACAACAAAATATTTAACATTGATTTCATGCAAAATGAGTTCTGTACTTTTTATTTTCTTAGATTCTGAACGAAACAAAGGATGTTTATTTTTGATTTCTTTCTTTTTTATATCAATTTTTAACTTGTGTTTATTCAAAAACATTGGTCCATCCAATCACAATGAAACTTTTGAATATTGTTTATTTGAATAATAATAATTGAAATTGAATACAGATAGAATATGTTTGAATTTTATAGTTATAAAATATGTCTCATTGTCATTTGATTACAAGAAAACTTTAAAACGAGTTTGAAAAAAAAAACTTACCAATAATGAAGACTAATACAGTATATTTACGTACTGAAATTTAGCTCAAATTCGTTTAACTAAAGAAATGATTTATTATGTCTTTAAAATGCAATACACACATCCGCGTTATCTTGTCCGAGGAGCAAAGAATACCCCATGGTGAAAATATGTCCAGCTTTTTTATTTATATTTTCTGAATGATTTTCAAAAACATGTTAATTTAAACATTTTAGGAAAAGCACGGTAAAATGCTTCAAGTGGTGTCACAAATTTAAATTTTATTTATTTATCAGGTAAGGATCAGGCAAGGTAAATCCCCTCTGAGATCTTTTAAAAAGTGTTATAAGTCCAGAATCAAAATTCAAATACATATTTTGAACTTAATATCATGTTTGTCAATTTTAATAGCTTATTGGGTATTTTAATAAATATAACAGTTCACAATTTTATCATATCAATATCACACCATGATTATTTTCAGGTAAAGCAATAAAATATGAATTGAATCATGCATACTTATGTAAAACACTTAACATTATACACATAAATAATAAATAGGTATTATAATATTATTTCTCAACTTGTGCTTTAATTCAAGAAATAAAATAATGTTTGGATATTTAACATTCAACATATAATAAGTATTTAAAGAGATAGGTATATAACATTAATTATCTTGTACATTTACATATTCTGATATTCATATATTAATTCATAATAAAGAAATATATAAAAAAAAAAAAATAATAGAAAAAAAAAGAAGAAATTTACAAGCATTTCTGTATATATCTAATAAAACAAATAAACAATATTTATATCATAATGAATAACATTAATTACATTATCTATTTAAAAAGGATACATTATAATAATATACATGTATATAAATATATTAATTTTTTTCTACAAACTGATAAAATGGAATAACTTAAAAAGTAAAATACAACATAAAAATAACTCATACATTTAATTAGCACCCCATAAAATTGAAAATATTATAATAGATAATATGACTGCACAAATGACAAACAAATAGAATCGTTTTTTTCTGAGTTTGTTCTAAAAAAATTTTTTGATTAATTTAAAAATAAATTATGAAATATTTATTTACTTACAGTGTACTGTCTTGCTTGCTTCAATTTATCAGTTGCTTCTCGAACTGATACACTAGTATTTTGAACATTACCTTCAATACTATCAATTATTTCACCTTGATTGTGAACCAAAGTACCAAGTTCTTTGAAAATTTGATTTACATCACAAATGTCGGTCTGAATAAATATGTACCATATTTAACATAATCTATCATTGTAACTGAAATAAATGATTTGATACCAACCTCAAGTTGTCTTATAGCTTGTTCTTGTTCAACTACTTGTAAATTTACTTCATCCAAAATTTGTAACTGTGCTTGATCATTTGGGTTGTCAATTGTGATTGAATAATCTAATAGAATCAAAATAAAATATTTCAAAAATCATCAGTAATTTACTATAAAATATATTTAAAATCAAACCATTATGTTGTTTTGAGTTTGGCGGTGGAGGTAATATTCCAGGAGATGCAGAAGCTTTTGTATATTTCATTAATTCAGCATTTTCTTTATCATAAGCTTTACGTTGAATAGCTTGAAATGCATTTAAAGCAGATGTCAATGATTCTGCTAAACGTTCTTTTTGAATTTTAAATTGCTTCTGAATAAAATATATAAACACAAAAAAATAAATATTATCTTTAATTAATCAAATATTACATACTTGTTCTGTATGAGAAGAATAACTTCGTATCTCATTAAGCTCCTTTAAATTATGACTAGTATCTTTAGATAGCTGTTGAGTATAATGTGATATTTGGAATCTGAAATTAATTAGACACAAATAAAAATAATAAAATAAACAATTAAAGTATTAATTCACTGAATTTAAAGCATACCTAACACAAGTTATTATGTTAACTGTTATATATATATTGATGTATGACAGCTTTCAAAATTAGCATTCCTAATTTAATATTTTAAGAATTTTTCAAAGATAAAGGGAAGCTCGATTAAACAAAAAAGCTGAATATAAGGGGTAGAAGTGTATCTGAAATGTTTTTACCTAAAGTAAATACTGGTAGTGGATTTTAAGAATTAAGAATAGGTACACTTCGCCAATGCATCAGTTATTAGTCAATTTAATTTTTTTTTGTATATAATATAAAATAATAAATGAAAACTTTTTTCACAATAGAATTCCTAAAAAAAAATCTGTAAATATATTTAGAAATTCAATATAAAATAAATAGAACATATATTTAAGTATTTTTTTTCGATATTGATATAAATGGAAACCCAGGCCAAATATAAACCACAAGATAAAATACATATAAAAATTAAAATTATTAAAACAAAAATATTGTTAGCGTAAAATATGAAGAATCATATTATGACTGAGAAACAATAATAAAAAAGTTTAGTAAATGTTCAGTTAATGGAGTCAAACTATTTAAAATTTTAAAAGTAATTTCAAAATTGTTATGATAATTTTGTTAATTTTAAATCAAATATTATTTTCTTAAATATGACAGTTGAAGGTGTTTTAAATATTACAGCACTAAACAAGTATTAGTTTAGACGCCTTAATGTTTCAAAATGTAAATTTTGAGCTCCCACTTAGACTTACAACAGGTTAACAAAATTTTGTGATCAGTTAGAATATACTTAAAGATGAGTGAAAGTAATACATGTTTTAATCAAATGAAAGAACATTTGAATACCAGGTAATACCTAGATAATTAATAGTGAAAATTCAACTTACAATTTTTTTCTAACCTCTGCTGTATCTTGAACTTGATTTAATTGATTTACCATTTTATTCATAGATGATACTAAAAAAAAAAATATATATACAGGCATATAATAAGAATTCTAAATAACTTAAATATTTAACTCATTTTTAAAATGTATTTAATATCAGAGTTGGTATCATCAAATAGAACGGAAAGAATTTAAACATAGATAGACAAAACGAAATGAATTGGAAAAAATGCGAGTTTGATAAATGCATGTTTTAAATTCCTATTCCTATTATAATTAAGATTTACACTATTGAGCTCTAATAGTCAATAATATTTTGTTATATATGTATACTTCAAACTATAAATATTATTTTTAAATCAAGGGTCAAAAATGAGATGTTATTTTGAAATATCGGTAAGAATTTATATAAGGAACAAAATATGTATTAATAAAATATATAAATAATGAAAAATCATTATAGAATGAAAAAATCATAAGAAATCAGTGAACTTATTGCCTATCATGAATGATAAGTAATGGCCTGCCAAAGAGGGATTTTTTTGTGGCAACAGTCCCACGGAAAATCTGTATAGCAGGGTGTCAGATAATTAATGGATAGTTAGATAGGTATCTATGCTGGAAATAATAAAACAAAATTATTTTATGATTTATAAAAAAATTTACATGAAAACTGGGTGGTAGATGGACAAATTACATAGTTAGCCTCAACTTCAAGAATTTTCTTAATGCCACAGTACCTAGCATTTGTAACCTAAGCATTTGTTTAAATTTGAATTGATTTAATAATTACAAACACAAAAATTAGAGTAAGTTTTCAACTAGATTTGAACTAAGTCGGTACATTGTAGTGCATACCAAAAAAAAATATTTTGATGTTTATATTTTTGAGCATTTCTAACATTTTTTTTTACCTAAGCCTAACTAATAGGCTGAACCTTAAATGAATCCTGAATATGGCACTCTTATTAATATGCCATGCCTTCTAAATATATAACCAACTAATAATAATGAATGATTTTAATTATTCTTAGATATATAATCTTAGATTAAAAATATTAACAAAAATGTATGTTAATTACCTATAAACTACCTAACAGCAGTTGATAATTTTTTATTATAGGTAGTATCATTAAAATGAAAATATAGGAACCTACTTAATTAAGTATTAAACTAAATTAATTAAATTTAATAAGATCATAGGTAAGTAGATAGTTTAAAAAATATATTTTTAAGGTTTTTTTTTTTTTTAGATGCAAATAATATGATATTAAATAATTAAATGTAGAGCATTTATTTAGGTATTTTTATTTATACAACTATCTATTATTCTTATTTTATTTGTTGATCTCAATAAAAGCTGAATGTGAACAATATTAATTAATAAATTAATTTCTTAGTGAAACAAAATTCAATTTATTTAAGAAACAATTAACTTAAAAGAGTAAATAGATGCTATACATCATATTTGGCATAGCATATCATATTTTTTCAATCATTTGAATATCAATTATATTCTATATTGATGTACTTTTTAACAATTAGATATTGTTATTTAAATCTCATCAGTTAATTTAAAAATAAATGAATGAAATAAAAAAATAAAGTAAGGAAATCAAGTAATTATTATGGCTAGGTAATACAAGACAGTACACCTAACATAAAATTACAAGATTCTTTTTTAAATTAACAAAAAAACATAAATACAAGAAATAGAAAATTCTTACCATTTTGAGATATTTTCTGAATATTAGTGCCGATTAATTGAGCCAATTTTTGAAAGTCTTTTTCGCCTTCATTACTTTGGTAAGAATTACCGTAAAAGCCTTCCATTATTGAAAACTTAATTTAATTCTGCAGCAACAAAATAATAGCCCAATAGATAAATTGGTAAAATGTAACACAAATAAGGAATTAAAATGGACTTGAATATTAAAATATTAAATTAAGAAGTACTATTATGTTTAGTGTTATCTCAAAACAAAAGAATTAAGGATTTATACTACAGTAATAAGACGTAGTCCAAACTCTACAGTCTGCAGACTGCTAAGTGTTATAAGAATGTACTATGTAGAATACAGTGAGATAGTTATAAAAATAAAAATCGCCATGATGGAAATGTACAAGGGTTTCGTAAAATTCTATATTCAGAAAGGTATACACACTCATTTGAAAATCATTTGTTTAGCACCACGATTCGAGACTTCAAAATTAAACAGCTGACTGATAAAATGCTTTTAATCAGAGTATCAGACGTTCCACATTCTTAATATTTTATGCCACTTGTTCATTCACATTTCACATGTTATATTAGATGATTATAGGCGATGTACTACGTTTTTCATTTAAACTTTGTTTCTGGTAATACTGTTTATGAGACATGAATTATTATTTTTCAGTCATAATATTTATCATCGAGCATTTGAGTTAGAATTATTTAATCTATGGTTCAGTTACGTACCAGCACAGAACAATACCTGTGTACCACTGTATCTATCTTATATACAATCGACGAATGGATAGATTACCTTTATATAATCTTTGGTACCATTGTCCTACAAATAAAAATATAATTAAATCAATATTTTAGAAAATTAATATCAAAGTGATTGGGTTGTTATAAGTATTAAATATATTATAAACAACGGTTGAATTGTGGTTTAAACTATTTTTTGTATCCGATATTATTTCTATAGGTATAAAATGGTGAAATCACAGTGGGAGATATGAAGTGGATTGTTTGAAATGTAGCCTTCGTATACTAAAATTTAGGAACCTCTGTTTCAAACCATGCAAATATGCAATGTAAGTTGATCATGCATGGACGCATAGTATATTGAATAATCCTGCAATATAATAAACGTAACAATATGACGTGCTGGGGTCTTATATCTATGCGTTAATATGCTGTGAAATATGAATGTGGAGTGTGAACCATTAAGTCTTAGGAATGAAAGCTCTGTATAGTAACTCAACGTGATCATTTTTGTGCATACATATATAATTCCATGTCAATTTGCGATGTATTCGAGTAGTAACCAGTTGTTATATCTTCTCTCTTCGCGTTTAGATCTCAGAACGAATAACACATACTACAGTTATTTGTAATTTCATGTCTAAGACCTTGACTAGTACCATAACAATTAAAAAAAGATTGTATACTTGCGGTGACCATATGTACTTATTTTGTAGTAGGTACTGTATATGTAATTAGTATTTTATTCGAATGTCTTTAACAGTCATGATCACTAAAACGAAGGTGTTTGTAGTTTGTTTAAAAAAAAAAAAATGTAATATTAAAATAAGCATCTTAGACACAAACTTGTCTATAGACGAATTATTTGTGAGGAGAATTATGAATGATGATTAACCTTGAAGTACCTACTTAATTTTGTAGAATAGTTATATTTCTACATTTTTTCTTCTAATGTTACTTTTTGATATTTATACGCATTTACTTATAATATATTGTTTTTGTTTACCTATGTGTTGTGTTCACGGCATAAAGCACCTACATCATGACTACATAATACATATCAACAAATTTTGACTATAAATTCGATTTTTAACTTGAAGTATTTCAAAAAGTAAATTAAACTAGATATCAATTTACTCAAATTTCATGAAATTTGTTTATCCTTTAATATTTCTTTAACCAACAGTCACTGAAGCAACTGAATACTATTATATAATAATGTAATATTATACTCAAATAACTTTCTATAAGTAGGTATAATGATTATACTGTTGTGAGATTAGTGGTATGTGCGCCACGATTTTTTTATATTAAAACCTTGCTCGATTCGTTATTACCGTAGACCGGATGTACTACTGTACCAGTAGGTACCTACACAATGTATCATAGCTTAAATTTATCACGTCACATAGTTATGTCATCGTATTCTACATTTTAAGATTTGTAATTTGTCAACTATCTACCAAATTTTAATTACTTATAAGTTACATTGCTGAATGATACATTCATAAATATTACCTACCTTCATTTAACTAAAGATGAAAAACTGAACGTAATTCAACTTCAACAAAATTAGAAGTGACATGATTACACGAAAATAGGAGATATTGAAAAAAATTATAATTGGAGGTAATCTAGAAACTTACTTCGGAATGTTGCATACATAAAACTAAAATATTGGAATAATAACCTATATGTTTCTCTATTAAATATTTTCCATCTAAAAATTAAAACTGAAAAGTGAAAGAAGTGTCACAATGACAAATTATTAGAACCATGATAATTAATATTTGATTATTTTGGAAATTTCCAAGATATCCATGTATCCGAGCACAATTTTTTCCAAAGTTTTCATTTTTCATCAAATCTGATTTTTAAGTTATTTGGTTAAAATAAGCTCATACCATTGATTATAGAATAGATTATTCTATAATCAATGCTCATACTATTAGAAATGTACAGTATAATATTCAGTGGTGTTTTGGAGGGTGTACGCGGGTATACGACGTATACCCGCCGGCAAACTTAGTAATTTAGCGTATACTTTATAAAAGTGATACCAATACGCACGTATACGCTCATATATTTCATAAAAAAAAAGAAATAGCTAATCCGTATTATAAAAAAAAAAAAAACATAATGTTGAATAATAAATATTGTCAATATTTTAGATGTAAACTATTATCAGTACATAGATTTTTTTTTAATTGTTCATTTAAACAATCAAGGGCAAAGCTAAAAATAGATTAAATAATAAATATTTTGTTTATTTTAGTTTTTTTAGTTTTTATAAATATAACTACTTGACTGTCTTGACTACAACATATTTTTGTTTTGTATTTAACATCTTTATTTTTTGTTTTAATTTCATTTATTAACTTATAATATGTAACAGATTTACAAAAAAATAAAACCAAATGTTTTTTGAAATGTTTGTTTGATGATATATTTTTAAAAATTGATAGCGCATCAAAAGATGGTTAAACTCTGAAAAAAATGTTTAAATTCTAAATAACAATTTTAAATTTTTAAATAACAAAATGGTATAAAACAGAGTATGCATTTTCGTTTTAGTAAAATGTTTATGCTTCTGAATATGAAATCTTTATAAGACGAGAATAGTCACGAAGCGATCGTCGTTTTGAACGGTTGAATTAGATCAGTTTTCATCCCAATAGTCAACTGTTTTTAAATGTGCGTATACCCTCAAGTTTTTTTACCAAAACACCACTGATAATATTACCTATTGGCTATTAATATGTATAATTACCAAATGACATATTTGGATAACCAATTAGGTACTTCACTGCTTGATATTTTGAAATTTATTTTATTTTTTTCAATGTCTAAAAAATGTTATAATTACAACAGTATAATAATTCTACTAGGTATTTAATGTTAAAATATAATGTAGTTACTTTTTTCGAATTCTTCCACAAGATTTAAAATTCTATAAATAGCACCAAAATTAGAAAGAATGTCTGACATGGAAGTTGCAATTGGAATTACCTTAGAAAATAAAATCTATGGATAAAATTATAATTTATAAATGGGTATTTTATTTTAAATTTAATATTTAAGTAAGACAGACCTTAAGTATTTAAATTTTATAATTTACTTAATAAAGTTATAAGTAGAAAAATTGCTTTTACAAGAAAACAAATGGACACATACTGTATTTAGAATCCAATTTTTAAAATGTCTGTTTAGATAATTGACTTTAGTTGAATTTGGATTAATAATATTCATACATTTCATTGATTGAAAGTATACATTGTAAATAGTTGTTCCTTCTTGAGTGTCATTTATTTGAATAATGAAATTATTCTTATAGGGCAAAATTAAATATTGTGGGTTTGAATCAGTATCAAAAGATTGAATAGGAATTAATTGTATCACATCATAATCTAATTGTTTTGATATTATGATTAATTTATCAAAAATGTGTTGTTCACAGGCCCGGCTCAAGCGATTTTACACGACTAGGCTTAGCCTAAGTTTTGCTGCCCCTTATACATGTAAATACTATATCAAATATTTTTTTTACATAAATATCACTAAAACACAGTTAATTTTTAGTTCATTATGTTTATTTGTATAAAGTTAATAACTGATTATATTGACATATTTATAGTCAAGTAATTTTATGCCCTAATAATTTTATTAAAAAAAAAAAAAAAAAAAAAACAATTTAAAATAGTTGTATTATAATATAAAAGTTAATAAAAACATAATATAAATGTTAACATCGTATTAGAACTTGACTTTTCTTGCTTTTGCGTTAGTTAATTCAAATACAACTTCTTCCATGTCCATATTATAGGCTAATTGTTTTTCAATTGGAATCATTGCAAGGCCCACTAAACGATCTTGTCATTTGTCCGATCATACTGACCAAATTTTATATTTTTATATTGATTTTTATTTTTCACTACACACGATTCGATATAAGTAAGGAATCTTTAAAAGAATTATCTAATCTACAAAAATGTTAAATGCCGCCCTAGGCGTGGGCCTATATCGCCTACCCCTAGAGCCGGGCCTGGTTATTCATCTTCAGTTAGCATATCTTTCATGTCATAGGATATTGGATAAGTTTCATTTTTAATAATCAACCAATTAGGTATTAAGGAATGAATCGGATACAAATTGATTACTTTCTTGTATAAATTATTCAATTCTAGAATCAACTGAATAAAACTCAAAATAAATACTATTTTTTGTAAGTTTTATTATTAAACTATTAAACTTTAAAGTTATACAAACTTGAAAATGAATTGGACCAAGATAATATAACTCTTTAAGTACTGATATAGATGACTTTAGTTGAGAAGCAATCATGAAGCTTGGTTCATCCTTGGTTTTTGATTGAAGACACTTCATAAACAAATCGTGAAATTTTTTAATAACGAAGGTATGTATTTAGAGCAATCATAAATTCTGTCTTTCCAAGCAATTATAAGCATCCTTATTGGAAAATACTGCACAAATTATATCAATCAACAATAAATATAATATTAGGCACTTCATAATAAATATAACAAT